>JAQFVV010013536.1:0-98015 GCA_028023455.1 Epiperipatus broadwayi | reverse complement strand
TCAGTATATAGGAAATCAACACACACTGGAAAATACTTGGCATATACATCCAATCATACAAGAAGCACTAAACAAGGAATTGTACTGTCACTATGGAACAGAGCAAAGGAGGTTTGTTCAGAAACCAGTGATTTGGAAAAGAAAAGATTCACATAGAACAAATGCTTATGAAGAATGGTTATCCATCAGCAGTCATCAGAAAAACTTTCAATAGACAACAGAAAAAGACACCAAAAGAGGAAACAGTTATTGGTACGGTGGTGTATCCATACATACCAGGAATGGCGGACAGGAACTAAAAAGAATCTGCAGTCAATATAATATTAGAACTGCTTTCCAAAGCCATACCACACTTGAGGAATGCTTACTTCCACTAAGCCTAAACTAGGAAATGCTGAAGAACAAAAACTGCATCTATGAAATACCATGTGAATGTGGAAGAAAATACATTGGTGAGACCTGTCGGCCTGTTGAACAACGATTGAAGGAACACAAACTAATGGTTAAAAGAGAAAAAAAACAGATGTGTCTACCATAGCAGATCATGTATGTACTAATGACCACATGCTTAAATGGGAAAATACAAAGATATTGGATAAAGAGGAAAAAATGCCTAGAAGAAAATTCAAGGAAGCTGCTCATATGACAATGGTAAATAATCCTATAAGTCAACCCGGTGTGGCAATACACAATGTATGGAAGCCTCTAATTAATCTTGCTCTTAGGAAAAAATAAAAAATAATAAACAGAAACAGCACCTCTAGTGGCCATATAGCAGGTCGTGTTAGAGTACCAAAATTACTTTGTAAAACTGATTGAAAATCTCTTATATAATAATAATTCCAATGTGCCATGCACCTAATATTTTAATTTGTTATATTATCAGGTAATAGAAAAAAATTTATGTGTTAGCAGAACTATATCCTGATAAGTAATGAAATCTCCAAGATGAAGGACTTTAATAATTTAAATTTTGATAAACTGAATATAATGTTAAATGACAATTTTAACTTTTTGTTATTTATTATGTATTTTACTCACTTGTATTATGCATTAGTTGCCAATGACAATATTCAAATTTCACTGAGTATTTACTATTTTATTACTATATTATTTTATTATATTATTTTAAAAGTATTGCTTTGTATTCAAAACCAGTAAGCACATTGTTTACTTTTATTTCTCTGGATATTTTAGACCAGTTTTATTAAGCCAGGTTTGGCAAATATAACCTTGTTATCAGTTTTAGACATTAGTTAATAACTATTATGTTTGTTAGGAGATTATAACAGTTGCTTCTTCCTTGTTCATTGTTTATGTTTATTTTGTATTATATTTTCCAAGAGATCGAAGTGGTGTCTCTCTCTTTATTATATTTTATTTCATTGCTGCTATATTTTCCAAGAGATGATGGATGTGTTTCTCTCTTGATAATGTTGTTATTCTAGTACATGGTATTTGTCTTGATGTATAGCTTTCAAGTTTCTTATTTTGCATAAATGCTTTGTTTGAGGCAGTCTCTATTGTTTCCTAATATTTATGGTGGTTTTTTAATATTTTATATATGTTCAGAGACAAAGGTCCTAGCATATTTTATTTATTTTCAAAATGTAGGTGCTTTTTTGAGTTCGTTCCATCATTAAGTTCATTGCTTTAGTTATATTTCCTTCCTTTTCTATTCAAAGTATCATAGTTTGTATGTAGCAATGTGTGGTTTAACCACATTTATGACAATCAATATTGTTATTTGTGTGTAAAAGGTATCATAGTTTGTATGTAGTAATGTGTGGTATAATCACATTTATGACAATCAATATTGTTATTTGTGTGTAAAAAGTATCATATTTTCTTCAATTGCACTTTTGACCATTCTTAGTGCAGATTAAAGATGGTTCTGCTGTGTAGATCTGTTTTACTGTGCTTTTCCAGCATTGCGAAATATAAAACTCATAGTTATATTATTAAAATTTTTAAAATTGTAATTATAGACCTAAATAAGCAATATCAATTATCTTAAACATCAAATTATCACTGGATTCACAAGACATGACTGATATTAAAATGTACTCAATGTTGGGACAATGTTATAGTGTGATTTGTATGCAAGAATATTGAACTTTTTTTATTAATGCTTAAGTTAATGAAAGCTTATATCAGTCATGAAAAATACTTAGCTTATTGCAATAATACCCATGTTTATATCAGACAGATAAGTTAAAATAGTTAATTACAATTTAGTATCATAAACTTCAAACTTGTGAAGTAGTATTTTTTAATGGAGTAATATTGTTAGCATTGTATTTAAACAGCTCATTTCAAATCTGTAGATTTCATAAAGTGTTGATTTTGAATTGTTCTTATTGTCTAAATAAATGTTATATTTTATTGTTAAATTTTTGTGTTCTATTTTAATCTCATCTCAACCACATATGATTTATCCAGAAATCTGAACATTATATAATTAATGAAATAATTATATTTGATTATAATTGTTCAGAGTACATGCACATAAAGATAATCAGTTTGTTAAAATAATTTATACATAATAAAAAATGCATCTAATAAATAAATTTTTTTTTAAATTTTAAATAATCACTATAATACAATTTCAATTGTTAAAAAAAGACTGCTTTTGTAATAAAATTATTATCTGTTTATTGGCTATCCATCATAAATTTAATTCTTAAATTATTTATCTCAACTTTATAAGAGAAGGTTGGAATGATTTGTTAATAAGATTCTGAATGTCTATAAAATCCTTTATTCACTTTTTGTATTCAAATGAAATGTTAGGAGAATATTATTTCATTCTAAATTAAGAATTTCTATGTATTTTACACTTATTAAAATATTTTTTTTTTTAAATTTGTTATTATTGTTCTAAATTAGGTAGACATTATTTTAGGGATAAGAGTATATCTCCTCATATTTTCATTAAGACATTATTCATTGTTTGATAACTCATAAATAAATAAAATAATGAAAAGTTTAATATTAGAAATATATAATGAAGAATACTGAGATTTTATTATTATAATTAATGACCAAAAAAATTGTTTTAGCAAAAAAAAATATTTTGAAAAGTCAAGTGGCACAAATAAAACTTAAGAAACATTATTATCTTTATCAAGAGTTTTGAATTATGAATCAGATCATTGCAATGAAATGGTAAAAATAGTGGTGGTGAGATGTGTAACTATATTGAAGGTCATTATAAAAATATATTAGGATAAAAGAAAATGTTAAAACCTAACTACTCTTTGGTGTGTGCTTTCGATATTAAGAGAATTTATGTTTTATAAGTGTGATTTGAGAATTCTCCTCTTAAAATATAATTGTGAATTAGCATATGTATAATGTTTAGTTATTATTACCCTTGCTCTGGCTGTTTTTATTATTGGCATACATCATAACAGGAGAACCTTGAGTTTAGCCTTTGTTATTATAATCATATATTGTATTTTCTGGCTAGCCTACTATGGTTACCAATTGGTAGTCATCATCCACTGGAAAAATAATGTTTTTTAATTTGTTTCATTTTTTTTCACTTTACATTAATTTGCATACATTTGCATTAACATTGGTATAGTTCTTAAAAAATTTTTAGTAGCAATGAATATGGGAGTATGAATCCTCCCGAAAGCACTCAGCTTTAATAATTGTATAATTATATTTATTTTATTTACTGTTATCATCTTCATTATCTGTGCGCAAAGCATGCACACACACACACACACACACATATATATATATATATATATGATAACAGATGGCGTTCTACCAAAAACACCGTCAAGCGTAGTTTTCTGTTTACATAAACGTCAGAGCGAGTATTCACTATCTCTAACTTTAATTCCACTTTCAGATCATGATTTCAAGCTATTTGCTATCATCAGTGAAAGACAGGAATAAGAAACTAGATCTAAACACAAACTCTGAGCATTTATGAAACAGTTTCTATTCAGCTTGCAAGCATGAATCTTTTAGACATGTTAATGTCTTCAAACTCAGTATAGCAAGCCAGATAGCTACATGGGTCTGATCTCAGTTCAGCATCACCACATAGTAGAAGCCTCTGCAATATACATCATTGCAAGAAAGACCTCAAAGGTACATTTAAGAAAAACAAAAAAACACAAGTTAAAAAACTTGCTAACGCTTGTATTTATGATAACAGATGGCGTTCGATCAATATATATATATATATATATTATAATGGGTTGTAATATATATATATATGTGTGTGTGTAAACAAGCACACTTACTTATTTATATATTTTAATATTTCAATCAGAAGATTAACTTTAAAACTACAGCAAAATGGATTCTTCTAAAATTTAAACATTAAAAATCATTTGCATATATGATAAGGCAATTAAAATCTCCACTACCAAATGAATGTTTTTAATTATTTGAGACATTACATCATTGTATATTATTATATCCCATAATGATATATAGAAGCTATTATATCAGCTTTACAAAATAAGAAATATTATCAAAACCAAATTACAGCTATTATTGAATTAGTGTACTTAACATTAAAAAATAACAATTTTGTTTTTAACTCTACATACTTTTTACAACAACAAGGTACAGCAATGGTAACAAAAATGACACCAAATTACATCAACATATTTATGGGCCAATTGCAGTCCTTTAAACTTAAATATCCTAACCTTAAATTTGATACTTGGGGTATTATATAATATATAACATCTTTATGATTTAACATTACAGTAAAGAAGAGATTCATACTTTCTTTGGTTTCATACGTAATTTTAATAAAAAATACAATTTCCAAAGATTTTTTTCTGAAACAATTATCCATTTTATTGATGTTCAAATTACTTAGTAATAACATTTTTAGAATCAATATCAATAATCTAACTGACAGTCATAGCTACTACATTTTTATAGTAATGACTCTAAACAATTAAAGATCAATATACCCTATTGTCAATTTTTTTGGTAATTAAAAGAATTTGCCATAACAAAAAATTTCTTCAACAAAATAACAAGGTTTTATGTAATAAATTTATAAATATATAATATCCTAAAACACTGTGGATGAGATGGATAAGACAGTAATAAAATCAACACAAGATAACACAAAGAAACTTATTCTAACTAAAAAAGAAGTGGCTAATTGGAAGTTACACCACTAGTTCTTAAATCTTAAAGATGATTTGGAAAATAACTATATGCAAAAATGTATATGAGATATGCATATAATCTAAATAATGTTCACAATTTTTGCCTAGTGCACTTTGGACTAAGTTTAAATTAGTCAAAGTCATATCAGATGCCATGGCTATGGCTAATATTACATTTTCTGAGTTATTGTGCACTAAAATTTTTAATGTTAATGATTATTTATCTAATATTAACAAAATATTGCAGAATCTCTCAAGCATATTAATTCCACAGATTATCTAAAATCTATTTTTTCCATTTGATATTCAGTTTTCCCTAGGCTAATTTAATTTGTGAACTTTTTTAATTTGACCAGTATTATCATTTAGTTAATAAAGTATCACCATTACGATATTAAAATATATATTTTTATGTGGAGGAAATGTGAACATACCGTTAGATGTATTCATATATATATATATAGTTGTTTTATTTGTTAATATCAACATTGACTATATAAATTGATAGCAACATATTTATAACCTTGGTAAGTATGGCCTCTGTGATGAATGATGTGATTGACAAAACATAAAAATAATATTTACATTACAATAAGCCATCTATAAAAAAAAGAATTAATTTATATATATAAAATACATATTTTGCGGGTTCATCCGTGTTAAAAACTTTTAATATTAATATACTGACGTTTCGACTTGGTCACACAAGCCATCCACAGAGTTATAAAAGGTAGCAAGACGATTGTAGAGGCGCTACAATCACTGATTTGAATAAAATGTTAAAATTCCACCAATAGCAAAAAATGTTAAATTTAGGAATGTTTTTTTTAAAAAAATCTTTCCAAATAGGAGGAAGTTTACATGTATCATCTCGCTTATTGATACAATCTGGCCTTTTAAGTATATTAATGGCTTCTCTAATTTTGCATTGGTAGAGATTATTACATCCGGATATGATCCTGGTACTAGAAAAATCAATTTTATGACCTGAATCTATAGTATGGAGTGAGAGTGCTGATGATGATGAGTGTTGTTTAACTGAATTAGCATGCTCATCTCTCCTAACACTGATGCGACGATTACTCATACCTATGTAAGAAGCTTTACAATTTTTACATAAGATTTGATAGACACCATGAGATTCAAGAGGGATTGAATCCTTAGGCTTGGTTATTATATTGCTGATCTTTTGATGAGCAGAATATGCTGTATCTATATTATAGCGTTTTAATATATGTCCGATACTGTCTGTAGTTCCTTTTACATATGGAACACAAATCCTAATAGCTGATTTATCATCTTTTTGTTTTCTATTTTGTCTATTTTGGGCTTGAAATAAGGCTTTTTTTATAAATTTGTAATTATAACTATTTACTAATAAAACACTATTAATATGATTTATTTCTTCTTTATGTGTCTCATCTAAAAGGTTAATTGCTCTATTTAAAAGAGTTTTGGCTACAGAAACTATCTGAGTTGGGTGATGATGAGAATGGAAATGCAAATATCTGTCTGTGTGTGTATCCTTTCTGTAAATAGAAAAAGATAAACTATTTGATGTTCTGGTGACTAGAACATCAAAAAAGGGAGTTTTCCATCAGACTCTGTCTCCATTGTAAATTTAATATGAGGATGCATATTATTTAAATGTAAGAAAAAATCATCTAATTTATTTTTTCCATGTTGCCATATGACAAAAGTGTCATCTATGTATCTGAGCCAAATGAGAGGTTTTAAAGATGATGATTCTAAAGCACGAGTTTCTATATATTCCATGAATAAATCAGCTATTACTCCTGAGATAGGTGAGCCCATAGGAGTACCAAAAACTTGTCTGTAATGCTGTCCATTGTATACAAAATATGTATTTAAGAGACACTGTTTAATTAAAGCAATAATATGGTCTGGTAAATTGCAACATTGTGGGATTATATTTAAAGCTTCATCAATTGGAATGTTTGTAAACAAAGACACGACATCAAAACTGACCAGAATGTCATTAGCATTAATTTTTAAACTTTTTAAAACAGAAATAAAATGAAGAGAGTTTTTAATATGATTTAATAGATGGGATTGTAAGTTTAATGAAATCCGATAAGTATCTTGCTAAAATATGAGTTGGAGAACCTATTGCACTTACTATTGGATGAAGTGGGGTATCTGGTTTGTGAATTTTTGGAAGTCCATAAAATTTTGGACAGACACAATATTTTTCACGAGGGATTATTTTATTTTTTATCTCTGTTTCAATAGGTGATTTATTAATAATAGCTTTTGTTGTTTTTTCTAAATATGTAGTATGATCTCTTTTTGATAGTTTATAAGTTTTATCATTAAGCAGATCTAAAATTTTATTATGGTAAATCTCATGATCCATTATGACTGTGGCATTACCTTTATCAGCTGGAAGTACAACAATAGATTTGTCCGATTTTATATTATTTAATGCTTGTCTTTCTGTCTTTGAAATATTATTTTTAGGAAGCTTAGCTTTTTTTAAAATATTACAAATCTCAGCTCTAGCCAAATCAGCCGATGTAGAATCAATTTTATCAAGAGCTGATTCAACATTACAAACAATTTTCTCAAAAGGTATCCGGGAAGGTGTTAAAGCAAAATTGAAACCTTTTTCTAAAACTGAAATTTCATCTGTAGAGAGAGCTTTCCTAGATAAATTATAAACGGTTTTTTGATTTGGATACATAATGTTTGAGGATTGTGTTCTAATTAGCATTTGCAATTTTTTCTTTTGCTTTGCTGTTACAATTTCCGAATCTTTAAACGATCTAAAACTTGCAATACGATCAAAACTAGTCCACAGTAAAGGATGTATTTTATTACTAATATATATATATATATATATATATATATATAGTATATATCCTATACATATATGTCACAATATATATATATATATATATATATTGTGACAGTACAGAAATAGGAGTTAATACAAGGAGAATATATGGTTTTAATGTCCCACAATTGGGTAACCATTTGTAATAGTACACCACATTGGGAGCTGTCATCATCTTCAAATAAACTAAATATAAAATTAAATATATAAAAAATGAGCATGAGAGATCAGCACAGAACTAACTATAAGTTCATCAGCAATACACAAAAGTAACAATCATTCATCATCATGAATGATCAACAATAAAAATAAATCAACAGTCAATCTTGTGACTAAATTTAAAAGTAGGCTGCTATAGACCAGACTAACTATGTAGCCACTGCCAAACATAGGGCAGGAATACAAATAATCATTATCTGGATGCACATATTTAAAGGCTACTTGATGAAACTACAACAACAAGTCAAATGATGCCAAGATACTAAAAACATCCTGAACATCATCAATGCTCTGACCACTTAGTAGCATTATTGTACTGGCCAGTTATAAACTAAATTCCAAAAGAATAAAAAAATATATAGTGCATAAACTTTAAAAAAAATTCATTTTGTATCAAACAGAATCATCATCTGGATGTCCATAACACTAAATGTAAACTCCTACTCCATATAACTGTTATGCCCAAATCTAGTTCAGAAAGCAAGAACTTTATAAACTATTACTGTGAGCAAGAAAAAAATAAATAAATAAAGCAGCTTATTATACGTCACTTCAAATAATTTTTAGGTTTACCTACCATAAATAAATAGTTTTATTGAGATCATTTAAAAAAATCTAGAACACTAAGCTGTCATATAATAAAGTCACTCACATTGCAATTTATGAAACAGGAATTGGAAGGGAAAAGCCATGAAGACTATAACATATTTTTTAAAACAATTATTTAATAATTAATTGATTATCAATAAATAAAAAATGGCATGATAGTAAAAAATTTTAAACTTTCATTTCAACAAAAAATATAGTTTCATAAAAGTTATAATCAATCAGTTGATTTCTATTCATAAATTAACTTTTAATTAATTATGTGATTTCATTAAAATAACTTGGCAAACAACATTTTCAAAATCAAAAATAATAATCTTTGATTTAGCTTAAGTAACCTTTTCCTATGTTTTTAAAAAGGAAAAATAATGTTTCACATACAAAAAAAATTTTTAAGTTTAAAAAACAAATTAAATTTAATTTTTTTTTTCATAATTTTAAGATAAAATGAAATGGATTAAAAAAAAGATGTTTCACAATTTGAAAACATTAACTCGATGAAAATATTTAAAATTATCAATTCTTATAAAAAATATTACTTTTATATATATATAAAAAAAATTTCTATTAATAAATATAGAGTGTGCCTCCCAAAAAATATACCTTTAACTATAGCTGTATTTTTTTTGGTTGAATCCTTTCTTCCAATTATAATTTTTAGTTTTTCCAGTTGAGTTTTTTTTTTGAAAGCTTCTACACATGAACATGATTAATTTGTCATTTTTCTGCTATGAATCAATTTATTTCCAGATTAACAATAGCAAAATTGTATTTATTTATTCTTAATAATTTCCCAGGTGAGACTAATACAGGCAGAGACCATGTTTTTAGTTGCAGACAAAGTTGCAGATTACATTTTTATTCCAGCAAAGGCAGGTTACGTGGAAAAAGATGATGTTTAGATTTTAGCTGTACTTAGCATACATTTTTTTTATTGTAGAAACCATTTTGATGACTAAACTTATAGGATTCTATAAGCTTATTTAAAATTTCTGTTGTACTATGCAACAGTTTTATTTAAAACTATTTTTTTCTTCTTTAGAAACTGGATTAAGACTTGACTGCTCTCTCTTCAAGAGCTAAGTTAGAAATAATATTTTCACCTACTGTCTTTTTAGTAACTAGATTAAGACTTGACTATTGTCTTCAACAACTAAATTAAAAAAATTACTTTTTATTAGACATTTGGGTCTTTTGATTTATTCGCATTCCCATTATTTTTATCTACAACAATCTTTCCTAGAAGCCAATCACAATCTGTTTCAACACAATAGTTTTTATAACAGGCAATTTAGTAATTTTTTATAAATATAATTGCTTAGCTATTTTTCCCTTTAACCATAGACATTGAAAAACAAGTCAAAAACTTAAATTAACATCATAAAATTCTTGACATTACTTTCTAATTAAGAAACTTTTCTTGCAAAATAAACAACAAAATAATCATTTAATTACATTGATTTGATTTTTTGTAATGAAGAGACAAAAAGAAAAAAAAACAACTCTAATTAAAAATAAAATTTACAAAAGCATTAAAATCCTTTTTTTTTTTAAAAAAAAATACTCTTAAACATAAAATTTTATTTCTCTTTTGAGGTTAAACTTAATATCTATTAATTAATTTACAAAAAGAGGATTTTTTCCTCTTAATACATTTTTATTACTAATTAATTATAATTACTGAAGAGAGAGAATAGTAATAATAACAAGTCAGATGTCACATGACTTATATATAGCTTGCACTTACAAATATGTAAAATTAAGAGCATGCTAATAGCTCTAAACAAGCTTTTTTTTATTTATGATAAATGCTACTACAAGAGAAGGCATTCAGATCATTTTTATCTTGGATTGTCCCCATCCCCAGACCGGTTTTGACCTATGGGTCTCTTCAGTGAGGAGTTGGGACATTAGATTTAAAAAACCAACTCAAGCAAAGCATTTATCTAAAAGTTAATTGTTAGAAGAAGATCTGAAACTTTTAGACAACAATTGTTTACATTGTTTTAGAAAAATCTTTCACTTCTACAATCATTTATAACTTTTATTAAAATATTTACATATTAAAATCATATTATTATTTAATAAATTTAATGTTTAATAATTCTCATACTATTATTTTGGGACTTAAAACATTTAGTTAATTGAAAATGTACTATTATTATAAAAATATGCATGAAAAACTTAAATATTATTGTCCTCATTAATTAAAAAATTTTATACTTAACCTAAAAAATATACTGCTAACTTATCTAATTAATTTTATTACTGTTAAGTAGCCAAGTGATTACAATATACATAACATGTACACACTTGAATTAAGTTTTTAAAATTTCCATCTTTTCAAAATTATAAATGTTTCTCTTATAAATTTATTCAATCTATTATAAACAAATTATTCAAGATTCAGCAACATTTAACTTCAAGAATGATTAAATTGATCATTATAAAATCATATTTTATTTTGGAAATTTTAATAAATTCATAACTAGTAAAATGTCATGTGGTCGCATTTTTTAATTTTTTAATTTGTAATAAATTTCAACTATTTTTTTAAAGAAAATTTATCCCAAAGCCATGATTTTTTTATCTGAAATCTTATCAATTTCAATTTTACTGTTTCTCTTGATTATTATTGTTTTCATAAGTTTTTTTTTTACTAATACATATTATAGCATTTTATTATTCACTTAAGACAGATGAAAATTTAATATCGGATATATTCTGTCAATTTTTTATTATATATACTTTTTTACCATTTACTATTTTTTATTTTATTATTAATTTTATTTAGAAGGAATTTGAACTCAGATTCTTATGCTCCCCACAGTTATCCACTTCATTTTATACAACTGATGCATATGACTACATAAATGTGAAAAAGATAAATGATCTCCTATACCCATATTTTGTGCTGAATCAGCACTCATCAGTTGGTCCAATCACAATTGCTTTCACACACACACACACACATATATATATATATATATATATATATAAAGAGCCTGCTACTAGCTCTAAACAAGCTTAATTATACAGGCTTAATTAAACAGGCTCTTTATATATTACATATTAGTAATACAAGCTATATAGGTCATGAGATATATGACTGATTTTTACTATTATATATATATAGTATAAACAATACACCTGTATTTAAATATTAATTGTATTGTTGTTGAAATTGTTTTAGTTTATTAAATTAGTGATTTTTCTACAATTTCTTTCTAATTATTACATTTTTGACTTTCTTTTATATTAGTTTTTCTG
The DNA here is from genome assembly GCA_028023455.1 of Epiperipatus broadwayi. Lineage (NCBI taxonomy): Eukaryota > Metazoa > Onychophora > Udeonychophora > Euonychophora > Peripatidae > Epiperipatus > Epiperipatus broadwayi. Next base: position 85,907 of record JAQFVV010013536.1, on the reverse strand, counting down.
CACATACAAATGACATCAATGTTTTTATATTATTTTTTCTATCATTTTATTAAATATATATGCATATATACTCTTTTTATCATATATAGCTATCTTTATGGTATTCACCCTAAAACTACACTCAGCTTTATGACTTAAAGATAAGATAGAAACTACTTCGTTATGTGTAAATATATAATATACATATATATGATAGAGAATTACATATACACACGAAAGGAAAATATTATATATATAGCAAATCTTATTGGATATTTAGCATTTTCAATTTTTTTTTAATATTTAGTAACTGATAATTTTATTTTATTCATTATTTTTTTACTATTTAAATTTTTTCCAACATATTGATTTTTGGAGGTATTTTAAAACATTTTATTAATTTTATTTTAAGATTTTAATTTTAATTCTTATTATGTTAAAAGCTAATTATAATATTTCTACTACTAAGTTGCAATTTTTCCCAGCATTACTCCTAAAGCTTCAAAATAAAATAATTCCTTACCAAATTCTAAAAATAATTGTCTTCAATCAGAATACTTCTTGCATGAAAAACATAATATACTATAATCTTAAATATACAAATTCTTTTTTATCCTTTATGATTAGAAACATTTTTCACCATATTCTAATGGTTCTGCTGACTCTTTAGGCATTTCTTTTTTCTTTTGCTGCTATCTATAGGGATTTTTCCCTCAGTTTTGCAGTTATTTAAGGGTTGAAATTGGAATTAAAATGGATATTGATGTATTAATTTAAATCTCTGAAGATGTCAGTTTTTTACAAAAGATTACAAGCTTTGTTCTCAGGCTTCAAGATTATCTATGAGAGTACTGGCAAGCACTTTTTTCTGTTATTGTAGAAAAAGGTATATATCTTCCATAGATTTGTTATACATATTTATGATTATCCTTGCAATATATTTATAAAATATTTATTTAAATCCAAAACAATTCATAAATACAATTATATTTTTATTTGAAAAAGTTTGATTTTAAGACGACAAGTCAAATGTAAACATAATTATTATGAAGTGGAAGTTACAATTTTCTGGTAAAAAATGTTTTCACAAAATGCCAGAACAGAAATTTTTTATATTATTTTAATAATTTAAGTTTTAAAAAAGAATTACATTGTGTTATCGTGCATTAACAATAAGAAAAAATAATAATATTACATATTAAACATGAGAAGTGTAACCACCCTGAAAACCTGAGGTTTTGACTTCAATTATATGATAATAAAAATTAAATGTAAATATGTTACTAAATCATCTATTTCCCCCTTTAGCTTGTGGTTAAGACCTGTAGAGGTCACTACCTTCACATTTTCAACTGCACATTGCCTTAGTAAATAAATATATATATATATATATATATATATATCACATTGTAAACATGAATTTATGTACTATAATCACAATTTTTTATGAATTAAATGCTATATCTTTGTAGTTCAAGGTCCTTGCACTGATTTTTCTCCAAATGTTTTTTATTAATTCTTTACATAAATGTTATAATATGCTAACCAAAACTAAATGTAAATATGCTACTATATCATCTATTTTTTCACACTCACTAAATATCATATTTTAAACATGAATTTATGTACTGTAATCACATTTTCTTAATTATTTAAATATTATATCTCTGTAGTTAAAAGCACATGATTTTTTCTTACCAATTTTTAATGATGGAGACTGTCATTATGGCACAATACAAAAACTCTGTGCTTTCAACCCATTGTTTTTGTAATAATTGCTTGCTTTAACAAAAAACTTTAAAGATTTAATGTAAATTAAACAAAACATTTAAATATTATATAAATAAATTTCTGAATTTTAATAAAGATAAATTAAACTTTACATTTTAAATATACCTGTTATATTTGATATTTACTGAAGCAACTTCAGAATAAAAACATACTTTTTTTTAATAGCCAGTCATGACAATTATAAGTTTTTTTTTAGTTTTATTAATAGTTACTATTTACTAATGTCAAAATACAAAAACATCAGTCACTTGTGTAATATTTTTTACTAAATATAATATTTGTAATATTAATTTTAATTGGTTGCTTTAACAATTTTTTTAAAGATTTAATGCAAATATGTTTTTTTATTAAACATTGCTAGTTTATAGAAGTTAGTTAAATATTGCTAAGCCTGTCATTCATCTGAGTTATATTAGGAAGTTGATTTACCATGAAACATGTAGCTCTTTAATGCCAAATTACAAATTGGTGTTTGTGCTGCTTCTTCAGCTAGCTGGAACCTTTATCACAAAATGTATACTATATCTTTGTAGTTAGAATCGTTCATACTGATTTCTACCAGCATTTTTTATTTAATGGTAGAATTAGTTCCTTCACATAAACTAGTTTGATGTGTCACCTGTTTTATATAATACCCTTTTTTATATTTATAAAGTTGAAATATTATCTTTTAGTTTGTTTTTTATTTAATTAACCTTTTTGATATTCATCCTAATGCCCCTTACTTTACAGCATTTTCTGATGTTTTCTTTGTCTCACAAATCAACATAAAATATATGTAATATAGGGTATATGAGCACAGACTTTCACATGACCCACCACTCTCCACTCTATCTAATAACACCGATACACTCAAGCACATATATACTGAAAAGATAAATAATCACCAATATACGTATTTCATGCTAAACCAGCAATCATCAGTTGGTCCAGATTATCATCTCCCACACATATATACTATAAGTGCTCAGATATTTATTAAGATAGACAAATCTTCATACTTTAATGGACAGGCTCCAATCTACTACACACTCCAACTCTTCAACCGTTCATCCAATTGAAAATCTGATGATGGAATGCTCGAAGGCCACCCTAAGGCCAAGATTCTTGACACACCCATGTTGACCTAAAGTCAATCTGAACCCCACATGTACAGGACATAATCCATTAAATACATATGCAAGGATGGGCAGACATCTCTATAATGTAATGACTGAAACACAGGCTTATTATATACCTGTGTCTATATATGTAATATAGGGTATATGAGCACAGACTTTCACATGACCCACCACTCTCCACTCTATGTAATAGCACCGATACACTCAAGCACATATATACTGAAAAGATATGTGGGGTTCAGATTGACTTTAGGTCAACATGGGTGTGACAAGAATCTCGGCCTTAGGGTGGCCTTCGAGCATTACATCATCAGATTTTCAATTGGATGGACGGTTGAAGAGTTGGAAGTGTGTAGTAGATTGGAGCCTGTCCATTAAAGTATGAAGATTTGTCTATCTTAATAAATATCTGAGCACTTATAGTATATATGTGTGGGAGATGATAATCTGGACCAACTGATGATTGCTGGTTTAGCATGAAATACGTCTATTGGTGATTATTTATCTTTTCAGTATATATGTGCTTGAGTGTATCGGTGTTATTAGATAGAGTGAAGAGTGGTGGGTCATGTGAAAGTCTGTGCTCATATACCCTATATTACATATATAGACACAGGTATATAATAAGCCTGTGTTTCAGTTATTATAAAATATATGATAAATTGTTTATTATTTATCAGAAAATAACAAATTTGACTGTATTTGATAGATATTTTTGTTTATTACTGAAATAAATTTTTAATGTTCAAATTTTGTTTTTGTAAATATTTAAAAAATGAGACCATAATCAAAACAAAGATGTTACATGTCATGTTTCTAGAAAGATTATTTTCAGTTTATAAAATCAATGAAATATTTTTTAATTTTTATTATTTTTAAACATTTGAAACATATAATTATTTATTTCTCATATATCTAATGAATTATACTTTAAATGTTTAATTTTTTTGAATATTTATTGCAAAATTATGATATTTTCTTTACTTGTAAATAAAGTAGAGTGTTTACATCATAGCTTGTCTTCTATTTGAAAATAAAGTTTTTCAAGTCAAAATAAGTTATTAAATAATTTATATTTCTTGATATCTAATAAGTATAGCATAAATTGTTTTAAACAATATCTAAAACTGTAATAAATTCACAAATAAACATGTTTTTGCATCATTAAAAACTTGAATGTCATAAAACACCAAACATTTTACAATTTTGTCAACAGACAATGGCTGAACATGTCAGGGCATGGCTTATGTCTATTGTAAGAGCAGGAATTTTGAATTTTGCACTTTTTTCAAGCAAATTTTTTATTATAATTAAATATACTGTTTTACACACATTTTAACATATAATACTTATAAAAAAAATTACCAGGGAGTGAATTGGTCAAAAGATGAAATAATTCATCCCAATTGGTCATTGGGTTTATTTAAAAGTTATATTTCTTATAAATAAGATAAAAATTGTAAAAATATAATATTAAAAAAAATTAATTATAAAAATAAAATGTTGCAAATATAACTAAAACTGCCATTAAAGATTATCACAAGAGAACCAGTAGTAAAAACTTTACATAATGATTATTAATGCTTACTACAAAATTTTAACGTAAAACATATTTTCACTTTTCTAAAAATAATTCCTCAATCATATGATTACTGCCTATTTAAAATATAATTTCCTTAAAGATAATAAAAGAATATGTGGAACATTATTTGAAAATTTTAAATATTCAAATAATTCATACTGATCAATACTTTCACTCTGCACATTTTTTTATTTCAGCCCCTATAATCATTTGGATTAAATGTTTAACTTTTTTATTTTTAAAAAATAACACTTATTCTTTGTTATATTTTTATAATTTTCAAATTATTTTTTAAAGTTTATACAAATGAAAACCTTTCTTAAAGATAATATTTCAACTTTCTAAATATAGAAAAATAATACATAAAATAAAATATATAATTAAAACAATAGCTATTATTATTTTGTCTTTGAATCAAGTGAAATTTATTTGAAGTGTATTTATCTCAAGATTGCATTCAGAAGCTGAATTATGCTTTAAAATTTAATGTTTCTTTTAATAAAAACTGATAAAAAAATAACAGAATGGCTGTAGATGTATTCCTTTTTTAGTGAATTATGACAACTTGATTTGTATTATTATATTTCTTTTAACTTATTTTATTCTAAAAATACATATTTTAGCTGAATCTAATCATAATATTCTTGTCAGAAAATGAATATTTCACAAATATTTTGCAAAAATAATCTTAAATGTATAAGCAAATCATGAAAAGTATATGATTTTTTGTTTTAAAATTTAAGCAAAAATAAACCTCTTAATAAATCTGACAAGCAATCTTGGGCCTCAAGAAAAATCTACCAAATCAGAAACATTTTGACTTGTTTATATTAAGTTTTCTGTGTAATACAGACATCATCTGATTTTTTTAAAGTTAATAAATCAATGTTTCAATTTTTCTTCCCAATTAACACAAAATTAGCAAGTAAATACTGCAATGAGCCATAAAAGAGTGAACTTAAGCTGATGTGACTGATGCATTCCATAGTGTAAATACAAAATCATATTTAGTTCTGATGAAGATTTCAAATCATAAATATTTTTTATTTTTTTCTTTAGCAAGTCAATGCATCTTTCATATGGCTTTATATGCCAAATTTTTGATGAAAAAGACATGTCTCAGGATTGTATTTGAAGTGTCTGCATACCAATACCTGTATTGCAATTTTATAATGAATGATTACAATAGAATGTTATTGAATCTATATATTCATTTTTTATTTTTGTATCTATGTGATAGAAATTATTAAGAAATAAGAAAACTATATTTTATAAATCAGAGTGCAGGCTTCATATTGCACAAAATTATGGTACTTGCATTTTAGTTGTAAAGCAGAAAAAAATTCAAATTATAAATTTTTATTTCAAGATTGTTTTCATTTATTGCAAAAATATTTTTATTTGATAAATTTTAATTTTATAATTATATTATGCACAAAAATTTAAAATTACATTAGTAGAAAAAAAAGCATACATTATTTTAGCTAACATAGAAGTTATTTTTAAAAATAAATTTATTGCTTTTACTTTTTACTTAAATTTTGCAAAATTGGCTTTAGTTTGGTTAGTTAGTTTCACTGAAATAGTTAATAGACTTTTCATATTATTATATGTTTTAATAATCATTATAAATTTATATTTGCTTTTAATTAATACTATATCAACATGTAATTTTGGAAAAAAATTAATTAAATGTTAAATCATTTTTATACTACAAATAATTTTTATTAGTCATTCGTTAGACTAGAGATTAGCCCTTATTTTCATTACAAAACTTTCATGCAAGAATGGGAATGGTGGATGGGTGTAATCATAAACATATGAACAAGAACATATATACCCACCCACCCCGCAAGATATTAAAAGCAAATAGAAACCAGTCCCTACATTACATGAGAGTTGTGTAATGAAAATAAAACTATAGAAATATTTTTTATTTTATATTATGTTTTATTTTCTATTTGTGATATGTAATTAAAATTTAAAAAACATACGTTTTATTTAATGTTTGCTAACACTTTTAAACAAACAAAATATGAAGCTTATTTATTTTTAACTTTGTATTTTCTAATTTTGTAAAGCGAAATAATTTTTCATGTTCTTCATTAAAATGCAAATATTTACAACAGTAAACTGTTCTTTTTCACTAAAAGGATAACAATCTCGTTTTGGTTTATGTAGGCTACAAAATTGATTGGGTGATACTTTAGTATTTCTCATTTTTAAGCCACTGCTTTCTCAATGGCTGAGAAAATAATAAAACTACACAAATGAAATTGATTACCTACGTTTTCAGTTAAAAGTCCGAATCAGAATATTAAATCAGAAAAAAATATAAATTAATTTACAACTTTTATATTTACAGGTTATTGTAAAGTCAGTTGCTCATTAATAAAAAAAATTAAGAAATAATTTATTTGATGATTATTTATAATTAATTATTCTTTAAATTTAATAACCCTATCTATCCTTAAAAATTTCTTTATATGAACCAATAAAATGATATAATAGTGAACTCAAGAGCTAAAGATCTATGGATTACAGCCGAGTTTGTCCATTTTGTTGTTCAAACATGTGATCTATCATATAGCAAATTATTTTATTAATTTTACATACGAGTCTTATCATATGAGCCTCGTTTCTTAGACTTTATTTTTAAAAAAGTGTCAATATGAAAGTATCTAATTCAGTGTTATAGATATTTAAATGATTTGTCACATAAACTTTAAAAAATGCTTAAAATAAACATATAATTTAAGATGAAATTATATATTTTTATAATAATTATAAATTTATTTAAACGCACATTGATTACGTAAGTAATATTTACTAAGCTTGTGGTTTACGCACATATTTTTGTAATGGAAAATATTATCAATTGAATTTAAGTCTGCTGCATTTACACATGTATTCAAACTTTAGGTGTATGCTAACATATAAAAATAATTAATATTTGATTATAAAATGAATAATGAAAGTTTTATCTTAGCTTTTAATCGATTTCTCTGTCCAAAGTGAGTTGATTTTTTTTTCTTGCTCAAATACTTCATGAATTTTATACAAAATAGAAAATACACATTAAATCTGTGATGTTGAATCTAGGAACATCTATTTTTATATATATAATGTTATAAAACATTACTTTTGCAGTATCTAACAAACTGTCAAAAACTTTTACCATTTGAAAATTTGTCGTTATTTTCCAAAAGTAATAATAGTCTTTATTTAATACTTCATGTTGAATTATTTCAAATCAACCGTAAAACAACAGTATTTTTAAAAAAAAAAAAGACGAAGAAAAGAGAATTACAAGGTATTGAATATCTTAGTAATTGGCCTAAATAGAGTAAGAATATTCACTACTGAGATAGTTACACATCTCTATTAGTATTGTAGGGTTTGTTTTTATTACAAATTTACTTATAGTAAATGTACTTTATTGGAAAAAAAAGCTTTTAGCTCAAATTTATATTCAATTTGCTTGTTTAGTTGTTTTTTTTTATTGTAATTCTGTAAATAATTTGTTCTGCATTGTTGTATAATAAAATAATTTCTGGTTGCTTGTTAAAAGTTCTAACTTTATAAATGACTAACATATAAATTTAATTTAAAAAAATACTTATAAATCGTGATTGATTTATTTTTAAAAAAGCAGCCCCAAAAAAGTATTTTGGATCCATTTATAAAAAAAAAAAAAAATCATGGTTTAACACTCACGCACATATATATATACAAAACAGAGCGACACATCTTCGAGCTATGTGATGTATATACATAAAACGACTAAACGATATTTAAAAGTTAGATATAAATAAATATGCTTCTAATAAAATTAATAGCATTATTTTTTAATATATGTAATTCTAAATTAATTAATTTTTAGATATTTTTTGTTACAATTATTATAGATTTAAATATTTGGACGTTTTTGATAATAATAACATCGAATCTCAAACTTGTTAGCGTGTATTGTAAAAAGTATAGGTAAATAGTGGAGAAGAAAAGTTACATATAAGAGAGATCATATACCATATATTGATTACATATTTGAAAATGATTAATATTTATAGTATACATTTAAAAGTAAAAAAAAAAATAATATAAACAAAAAAAAGTAGATAAGATATTGTGGTATTGTGAATGAGACTAGATTCCAAAGAGTTTCAAAAATATAAGCTTGTCCATAGGTTTAGATTTTCATTTTAATATCACCTATTTGTTTTGAGAAAGTATTTTACAAAGTAAAGATATGAAATTAAAGATTATCTAGCATTTTATGAAAAACGATTTTTTGAGGGGAAAAATATAATTCTATTATCCATGTAGATGATATGATTATTGGAATATGTATTCCTGATAATACTCTTGGTTGTTATTCATTGGGATTTTTTTTTATATCTCAACTTCTAATCTCCTTATATAAATACTCTGAAAATACTTAAAATAATTTAGAAAAAAAAAAAAACTTTTTCAAGAATAGTTTAGTAGAACAATGTGTTAAAATAGAAATTATTATTCATCCAGGAGTATTTTCTCTATGTCTATCTAAGTGTATGATATAATGCAAATATTATCAATGAAAATAAATAATAAATTTGGAGCAGGATTAGATTTTAAAATCATACTATCTACATTTTCATTCATCATAAATAACAATAAGTAATTGGAATTTCGGGGAGCAATGATAGGAAATTGATAGACTTAGCATGCATGCATAAAGAGAATATTGACAAATAACTGTCTATAGAAGTATAATTTTTAAAATGTATAAATAAAAATTGTACAATTATAATTATATGGATATCACAACTAGCAACATCATCTATTAAATAATATTTCATTCAATTCATTTTTTTTTTTTACAAAAATTTTTGTTAAGTAAAGTTTAATGTTTTGATAAATCAAATTATTCAAATTTGTTTGAATCCTAAGGGAAAGTATAACATATAATAAAAATATATTTCAAATATATATTATTCTCTAAAAAGATATACTTACATTCTGACTTTCAAGAAATTTAGAATTCTCTACAAAATTAGTTTTGGAAGTTTCAGTTATTTTATTATCAATTAAATTCTTAATATGAGTAGATGGGTGCATATACATAAAAATAATGGTGAATATTCAATAAAACATGTATAATAATATTAGATAAAATGATAGTGTAAATATGAATGTTATACTTAATAAACTGTGTTTAAAATCATTGCTATCAAACAGAATATGGAATTTCAAATTATTGTTTTGCCATTACATTAAAATCATTTAAAATAAAAAATATAAAGGATATTGCATGTATTTCAAAATTACTTCTTTTAAAATATAATGAAGCAGAATAGAATTTGAGTATTGGTAAAAATTATTTTATTTTGTATTAAATTCACTTTAATAAATAACAGTAATGGCATAATACAATCTTATATATCATAAATACAAATTTTCTTAAGAGTACTTATATTCCCCAGCAAGAGTAACAAGTGTGACATCAAATATTAAGAAATTTCTCTTTTCTATTAAGCAAGAACTTTGATTTTAAAATGCAGACATCTTTACTAAAAAAAAATATTTAACATAAAAATTATTACCTCAATACTATTCCAGTAAAAAAATCTTTATAAAACAAATATTAATATATAGATAATGACAAATTTTAGTAATTAAATTCTATTCGTACATGTTTTCTGTTAATATTTCAACTTTCACATACCTCTAATAGCTTTGAAATTTTTATCAGTAATAACAATAATAATATATTTTGAAAACATATTTCTTTTGATCAGAAAGTTTATCACAGCTTTTTGTTTAGACTATAGTTAGTTTTTCGAATAAAAGCTAAATAGATTAATTGTCAATGCATATTTATCTACCTCATAATTATTTTTTGTGGACAATTTTTCTACTCTCATTCTATTTAAAGGCTTGTAATAAACTGTCTAGGTTATTAATCCAATAAATGTCACATGATCACCATTTTTATGCTTTCTTAAAACTGTTATTAAAACAGATAAAACTCTCTAAGCATATTGCCACTCAATGCAAGCCAGAGTAATCAATGGATGCCAGAAGGTTTGTGCATAAAATCCCCATCTAGTGCCTACTCAGCCAATATCCCCAGACTAGTTTCTGACTTGTGTCCATTAGTGAAGAGCCTTGGATCTGAGAGCACTGCACCTACATCTTATAATCTAATGCAACCCTCCAGCAGCCAGCCACCTTATATGCTAATGAGCTTGGATTTAAAATATGTTGTTTTCAATTTAAGATTATAAATTTTGTAGTTAAGTAGAGATAAAAGGTGGCTGCTGGAGTGTTGCATTAGATCCTAAGATCTAGGTGCAGTGCTATCATATTCAAGACTCCTCATTGATGAAGGCCATAAGCCAGAAACTAGTCTGGGGATATTGGATGAGTAGGCACTAGATGGGGATTTTATGCACAAGCCTTCTGGCATTGAGTGGCAATACACATAGAGAGTTTTGCCTGCTTTATCTAGGTTATTCTGATCATAAAATACTTTTTCATTGTTAAGGGCTTCACTATATTGTTCTACAAGGATCAAATTTTAATACATGTATGTGTTTATTATATGTAACATTTGCAGTGATAAATTGCAAGTGATTTCTACATTAAAACAATGCCTCTAGTTATCAATATCCAGTCTTCTTATTTATGCACTAATCATTCAACAGATAAATTTATGCATAAGAGCTACATCTCTTTTGAATAAGAAATCAATTGGCTCAATGAGCTAACTCAGCTGTTGGATTCAAATGAAAAGACAAGCATTCAAATATCTATGTAACATATGTATATCTATTAAACAATCATTGATTGCAAACATCAGTTTCTCTTAAAATTTCTTTACAGCTAATTGGTAGTACTATTTACAAGTACTAGCATCAAAAAACTATGATAATACCTTCTGTGCTTAACATACCTAATTATACATTTACAGTTCTTTTTGTACATCTAATTGTGCAATTAATAAACAATAGGGAATAGCAAATAAATATCTTTATTAATATATAATCCATTAAATAGGCATTTAATTACTATAAAAATAATAATTTCATTAACTATAAAAGTAAATATCTTTATGCGATACGCAATTCTTGTTTTCTTTACATAAAGCTTTATTCATTTCCTTGAGTTATTTTGTTAGTTTATTAATTTTCATTTCCTAAAAACTTGTGCTTTTTTAATGCTGCTGGTGAATGCATATGCAGATATAAAATAAATAATGATTATTAAATAAAAACACAGAAAACTTGACATAATTAAATAAAGTAAAAGAATGGGTAGAAAGAAGCTATAAACATATTTATTTATTATTTTTAAAATATAAGTAATATTTAGAAAATTGTATTCTACGACGTAAAGCTCATATATTGTTCAGCATGGAAGTAGCTAACTGTTGGAAAGATGAAGTCTTACATAAATTGGTTGTTATTTTTACTCGAGGTGATATTAAAGATGATGTTTTCTTGAAGTAAGGAAAAAATAAAAAGAACTAGTCCAATATTTTATCTTTTTTTTTTTGGGGGGGGGGGGCAAAAATATGATGAGTTTATGGTAATGATTGCCATCACTATTTGTAAAGTATATTATATGTTTGTGTCTAAGTTTAAATACAAAAGCATTTGGAATAATAATTAATAAGAGCTAAAGATTTAAAATGATAACTGTATATGCATTGATTGGTGCTCATTCCCCTGGTTTATCATATTGCAATATTAATCAATAATTTTTATTTGATCAGACAACGATTTACAGATTTATATTTTATACGCTAATATTAAAATTTGAATGTAAAATTATTTATATGTAGTGTAAAAAAAGTAAGCTAAAATTAAAATACATATATAATATTAAAATCTCTATAGATTTAAACTGCATGGCTAATTAAACATTTTTGTTATTAATATTATTTTAATCTACTACAGTATTGCTACTGTAGTTATTACCTTAATTCATAATGATGACAATATAAATTTAAAAATATCTTAACTGTACAATTTTTATCCACATTTATCTATTATTTTATACATATATTTAAAATTTTCAATCTCAAATAAGTTTTTAACTCGCTTAATTAAATTTTAATTACAAATAATTTGAAACAGGAGAAGCCGTCATAATAAAAAAAAATCATTACAATATATATATTAACAGATTTTTGAAGAAAAAATAAAAAAGTAAACGTATATATTTATTATTACAGTTTTTTATAATTTCATTTTGATTCTAATACTACGCCCAGAAAATCGGCAGGTACCAAATAAGACGTCCAACTTTCTTATATAATAAAATTGTATAATAGATTCCAGCCTTCGGGACTTAAATGTCCATTAAGTTCCAATTAGCAATTCTTGGTCTAGCGGGAAAAGCGCGTAGTAAAGTCTGTATATGATCTAACTTTAGTTGCAGTGAGTTCTTCCAATGTAAGGTAATATCTTAAACACGTGATTCCGGCTTGTGTAAGATACTAATCCTTTTGATTAAAAAATATATACTACGTGGACGCTTTATTATTATTTTTTTTCTAGCGTGTGAATCTTTTGGACTTTTAATTGTGCAAAGTAATTATGAAATAGATTTAGTTAGAATGCATTTTCCATTAAAAAGGAGGTAAAAAAAATTACATTTTGTCTTTTAAAAAAATGTGCGGTAAAAGGAATTATCTTTATATATACACTTTTAAAATGGCCACGTATTCAATTGTTTTTCATTTTTAAAAAGACAGAGTTTTTTCAGCCTTTTGAATTCATTATTCGTGCATTACGCGATAATAAGTAAAGAAATAGTTACAAATGTATCAGTAGTTACATTTTTTAAAATCAAATTCATAACAGAAAACAATACTTAAAAAAATATAGTACACTTTTAAATACTTACAATAATCATATTTTTTGTATCAGTAATGGCAAAATAGTTTTCAAATAATCCATTTCATGGAAGACTATCCAATAGCCTTTCAACGAAATAGTAAAGAAAAAAACAATACCCATCAAATTAGCCAACTATTATTTGATAATGTTTTAATACTTATCTAAGAATAGTTAGTTTGATTAATAATTGAATAGTTACTAAAATAACTATGAGCCAACTATTTGGAAAAAAAATTCATATATAGGTTTGTCAGTTTAATATTTTGTCAATATAATTACATATATCAAATAATTTCTGCATATGTCAGTAACAAAAATAAATGTCAGCCACTTTTGATTTGGATAGTCATTAGTCAAGAATTTTCATTAGTTTAAATTTCATGGAAATGTTAGATAGAAATGCAGAATTAACTATTGAGATGCAGCACTGGACTTACATTTACTGCTTGCTGAAATTAATAAGTTAAAAATAGTATAACAATAGCAAACTCCCCATATGGTAGTGCCACCAGGAGCAAGATTTTGTAGTCAATGGATGCAGGAAGGTTTGTGCATAAAATTCCTATCTAGTGTCTACTCATCCAATATTGCCAGATTAGTTTCTAGCTTGTGGTTTTCATCAGTGACAAGCCTTGAATTTGTGAGCGCTGCATTTATATTTTACGATCTAATGCAACCACCATTTTCCAGAAGTTGAAGGGTTCAGTGGGTGCATGATTGTATTAGATCCTACAATCTTTTGGCAGTGCTCTTAAATCCAAGGTTCATCACTGATGAAAGACACACCTAGAAACAAGTCTGGGAATATTGGATGAGTAGCTACTAGATAGGGATATTATGCACAAACCTTTCTGCATCCATGATTATATAGGCTTGCATTTGCTGGCACTACTGGATGAAGAGTTTGCTATTGTTATTAACAGACTGTAAGTGTATGAAATAGTGATTATGTTATGTTAAAAATAGCATATTCTATTCTAGTGATACAATTATTTCCAAGCAAATTAGCTTTATTTATGACTATTATTCAGTTAATTTCATTGTATAGATATGAGATGTGGACTTTTATATTATAAAATAATTTATTTTAAGTCAATGATGCATTTTATTGGTTAAAATATAAAGACATTGATATGTTTTATTTAATTATGCTTTATATTATTTTCAAAGTAATATGGCCAGATCGTAAGACCACTTGATGTCTCTCACTTGCTAGATATAATGTTGTTATGCAATCTCCAATTACAAGACTGCATTGTTGCTGGCTTGGAAATATCAATTCAATCCAAAATATTCTTATTCAAGAAATATTTTATGGGGAACTTGGATTTGTTTACATTACAAAAATTATTTAAAGACACTCTAAATGCTGCAGTATCGATTGCTTCACTTTGATATGATTTATAACATATTCTAATAAAAATTACAATTAGGTGAGTTGTTGATGTTTTTTATAATGGTTTTTGCAAAAAACAAAATACCATACAAACTGGCTACAGGACCAGCATTTTTATCTCTATGTGTTGTGCAGGTATATATTTTTAATTCGAAACTCCATCTTTAAGGGTTTTTTTTTTTTTTAGAGTTATGATAAATCTATCTATTTACGAGTGCTTCTAATATATATATATATAAATATAAATCCTTCTTACCCTTTGTACCCTTACTTCTCGATGTATAATATAGTTTGAAAATACAACTAGCTCAATTAAATTATAATGCTTATTTAAAATTTGCATATCTATCTTTAATATACTTTTATATTATCATATTCGAATTAAATTTATTATTAATTATCAAAATCAATATATTTCTATAGTATGTACTAATTAAATAAGCATTTATTAAAATCATGAGACTGTGAAGTAAAGTTACAAAGCAATAAGTAGATTTACATTGAGTCAATATCTTCCAAGACATTGTCTCAATGGCATAAGAATACTGTCACCTCCTTATTAACTTACTACTACCTCTACAGCATTCTTATGGCTTTTAAATAAAATAAACTATCTTTAATAATAATAAAATAAATAAATCTTAACTTTTAATTTTTAAAAATATAATTAAATAATCTCGGGTTCTTCTAATTATCTTAAAGTAATGATAATTCATGTAAATAAGTATGATAAGGGATTTTATATCAAACCTAAATACACCTAACTTATTCTAATAATAATAATACTCAATACTAATCTTAGGGTATAACTTAATCTTATCTATTTCTATTATATCATCAATCACTAAATAAATAATCATATGTATATCTTTTATTTTCATATAGCATCTTAATTTGGAATAGATCAGAATCTTATAATTCAATAATCTGTGGCAATAAATAATATTGTACTTTTATATTATGCATTATAATTACTCTATGACCATTGTAATATAATGTAATAATGTCAATCAATTCTCATAAATGATAATCAGGAAAATATTGTATTTATTTCTAAAATAATATTAATAAATTCACATTGTGCAAATATTATGTTTCTTCAAATTATCTGCTGTCAAATGCTGTGGTGTAAATAATGAACTCGACACACTTTTAAAACGAATTAAACAAATTTATTTACATTAACTTCAACTAAGAATTTATTTACAATATTTACAGTTCAAAATTAGGAAAACAAAGAAAATAAATAAGAAAATAATAATACAATATGTTTACACTGTTATTAATTCATACTCCTAATAAGTAATTATACATTCTTTAAAATGTTGTACTAATAACATTGAAGTATGTTTTCAAAACTTAGACTTTAAACAAGCATCAGTAAACCTCAATTATTACATAGAAAAATTTATGTAAACAATATTTATGTAGCATATGTAAATAATTAAACTTTGCTAATTAAATTGCTACATCACTTAAGTATTACTGTTATTTATTTCATCATGTACTAGTATGTGTTCACTTTAATATCAGCATTACTTTAATAGCATAATATAAAACTAATGTATCTTTATAATGTAATAACAAATAACTGATTATAATTTTATATTTCACTTAATGCAATTCATGCTACAGGTTTTATCAAATATGCATTACATATATGTGTTGTTGAAACAATAATATTTAAATTATTCATTAATTTAAAATTCATAAAGTATTATATTAGATAAATTCTATGATTCTTTTCTATGTAAAATTATTACTTTACTTTATGTGTTATTCACTCCTTCTTAATAAACTTTTATCTACAAAAACATCCTCTAAAACTTATTTAAAATTCCGGGAAAACAACCTTCAACTTTAAATAAATATTAATTATCCAAACTATTGATACTACGTCATCTATATTCAGTAAACCTTTAATTCAAACATAAACTTCTACATAAAACTTAACTTAATTTATCCAATAAAATAAAATAAAATATAGACTTTAGATCTCTTCCTAACTTGAAATAAAATAATACTTTATGAATAATAAATATAATTCTAATACTCCAACATAATAATAATAAAAATAAAAACAAAATTTATTTACTAAAGAACATATAATTATTTCTAAGCTTCTTATGTAATGTTGTATCATATTTATATCATAAATTCAAATTATGCATATTTAAATAAAACTTACTGCCAATATAATGGTGTATATTTTTAAAATACTTATACATCCATTCAACAATAACATATCATTTTTTGATCTAAAGAAAAAAACATATTAAATACATCAAAATTATTATTATTATGATACAATTTTACCATCAATAATGATTTAATGTAAGTCCATCTTCCAATATTCTTCGAATTACAGCTTCATAAAATAATTCACATTTACACTCACAATCATTCTTTAACATATTCCATGTTATATTAATTATAAAATAAACTTATGCAATTAATCATTATATTATTTTTAGTTACTATTTTAAGAAATGTACCTATCTTATTTTAATAGATTAATAATATTTAAATTTTATGTTAGATAAATAAAACAGAATTTATATTACGTAATTCCAGCGATGTTTCCATTTCACCATAAAGTTCTTTAATCCTAGGCACACATTCACTAGAACACCATTTCCTGTTTTCCGGTCCATCACGTGTTTTTTAAAAGTTTATGAAAAATGAAAACGTTCTTTTAAAATAAAATAAAAGTTCCCCACAAGAAAATAAAATAAAATTAAAATAGTTTATAGGATCCTGATTTAGTTCTTTCCAAAATATTATTCAAAATTATTATTTTAAATTAGTCTATAGTTTATGAAATTATCATTTAATTATTTTAATTGACTTGGACGTCCACGTATTACTTGCGCATTTCTTAACGAAATATCCAGGTAAGAATAAGCTTTTCATCTAAAACGACCAGCGTTTAAATTATTTCAATATAATAATTTTATTATATTAAGATTTTTAGCTAATTATATTTCAATTTATTTGCCTTTTAAAATTATTAACATTCAGTCTTTTAAACATAAAGACTTAATAGGGCAAATATTTATAAAACTATTTTCATTTTTAATATCTTTACTTAAGATATACATTTAAATTTATAGCTTGCAAAATACTTTCTTTATAAAGAAGTATTTTATTCTCTAAAATATCTATTTTTTAATAGTCAATAGTAATTAGCTTTTAAAATTATATATTGTCCAAAATACTACTTTTCTCCATCTCGTAATTTTCCGAACTACTCCAGCGTTTGTCATACTTCTAGTATAAAGTTTCCGATATATTTTCACTATATATGATGTTCCCATGACTATTTGCTTGTAAATTGAGCTCAATAGAGACGACCGATAGGGAAAAAATTAAGTTAACACTGCATGTCTATCATTTAACACTTTTATAAATTATTTACAATGACACTCTTATAATTTTAAAATTGATTTTAAAAGCGTCTACAAAATTTTCGTAGCTATTTTTAATAACACAATTAACTTGAAAAATCAATCACAGAGTCCTCTCCTAACAATTGAACTGAGCTTTTATACCGGAAGAAACTTCCCATTTGATTGGTAGATTAAACAATCAACTTTGCTGGCATATTTACATATTTTACCAACAACACAAAATTAAAAATAAATAATGACTTATTTAATATTTAATATTTATTACATTATTAAAATTTTTAAAATAATCCTTATCGTTCATTTAAATTTATTAAACATTCTTTTAAAATATTCTTACTTACTTGATTTTAATTTTAACTTTTATAAGATTATTTTTAAATAAACTAAGTATTTTTATACGTCATATTTTTAAAACAATACTTTTAAAATCAGATTTAATATTTCACATTGAATATCTTTATTTTTATCTCGTGATAACTCACATATTATTTATAAATTTATAACATGATTTTTAAAATAGTTCTGCAACTTTACTAAACAACTTCCAAGCATGTGTGTGTATATTTAACTAACATCTGTTTTTTTTATAACACAAGAAACGCTTGTCATCGTCTAAAAATAAACTAACAATTGCATTTTTTTAAAATAAATATTTTAAAAAATAAATAAGATATTATAATAGATTTTAAAATAATAATTCGATATTATTAAAATCAAATATTAATCTTCTATTTAAGTATTTATAATAATTAAAAATATTTATATTCTTTTATAATATTATTTTATCAACAATAAATATATATATTTAATCTTACTTGTCTTTTAAACACCTTTAGCTTTAAACACCTATTTATTAAATATATTAATGCAGTATTGATTATGGCCATTTTTTCCAACTATATATTATAATCATCATCATTTAAAATGTCTCTCTCAATATCAGCACAATTTTACATATCAAATACTCATAGATTGCTTTAATTAAACTTTTTGAAATATTACCATAAGCAAAATTAACATCACATATTCAAATATATCTTAAATTTAAAATTTTAATAATTTGCTACAAAAATTAGATGGTGACCCAACAAAGGGCACAATATATATATATATATATATATATATATATATATATATATATATATATATATATATATATATATATATATATATATATATACCATATATCAATATATATATATATAATGTGTTATATAATATTGACTTCTGGTATGTAGATATGTTTTTGATTGACTGCTTTTTGATTTTGGTAATATATGCATACTTCCAAATAAACTCTTTCAAAGCATTACAATGCTTTCATTTTAACTTATTTTTTGAAAAATATTTTAATTAATACACATAGGCAAAACTCTCCATACAGTAGTGCCACTCTGTGTAAACAGCCTGGGTAAGCATAAAGAATGGTGATCATGTGATGTTTAGTAAATAATACAATATAAAATAACTGTTTAAGATTTGAGTTGCTCATGTTTTACTTATGATTTATCTTTTTTCTTTTCTGTCCTGTGCATACTATTTATCAATTTGATTTCACAATTTCCAAATAATGTTATTGTTTTAATTCTATTTATTTTGACAATAAATAAGTTCTACATTTATTTTACAAACTTTTTATGTAGAAATCTATCTCAATTCTACACTTTGAAAATTTATGTTATATGTTTTGTTGTTTAATATTCTCTTGATAATGAAGGTAAAGAAGTCAAAGCTGTCTATGGATTTGTGTGATTTTACAACAAACACTATTATCAATTGCTATCCTTTTCACCAATAATATTTATTTTTATTCTTTTGTTTAATTTAAGTGGAGTATCATTACAATATCAGATTTATAATTAGAAATTGTCTGTTCAATATTATACTTCTTCAAAAAAAATGAATACATATGTTAAGGAAACAAGGCAAATAACCTCAATGATTGCATTTTTACTGATCCTAAATTTGTCATTTGACCAAAATCATCATATATTCTCAAATGTTTTCATAATTGTTTATTATTTTTTCATTGTATTTTATTAGAAATTAATGTACATTTGACCAATTCTAATGACAATATATTGTTTTCTTGGATTAATATATACATGTTACAAATAACTTTTTATTTGGATAGAGGTTATTATATACTCACATAGAGACTTCAAACTCAGTTATAATAAGAAATATATTGATTTTTAATTGTGTTTTGATTTTATGCCTGGGATAATAATAACAATTTTTAATTTAAAGAACTACCTTTTCTGTGAGTATATTTATTAATTAATAAATGCTTTTATTTACTGTGCATTAGAAAAACAAAAAATAATTTATTTCTTCACAATAATCATGTATTTGTAATTAAATCAAAATAAATGTATGGGGTTGTCCAGAGTTAAGTAATCCAATCACTTATTCTAAAATTAGTGATTGAACTCATTAATTTCTGGACAGCCTACACTTTTATTTCATGTTAAATATAAAAACTTCAATTCCAATTGATTAAATTAATTAATTTTTGGATATACCGCATATTTATTTCAAATTAAATATAAAAATAACCGTTTTGATTGAAGAAAATAATTATTTTTTGGCTTTTTACTGCATAGTAGATTAGTATTTATTATAAAATATTATATATATAGTCATCACTTAAACAATACCAATATCAATAACAGCCAATAATATCAATCTGTAGATTAGTGATGTGAATTTGTTTATTTATTTCACAGCTAGAGGAAGATTATTCAAATCCAATTTCTCATATATATATATATATATATATATATATATATATATATATATATTTAAAAACCAGTCAACACTTAGACAATCCCAATATCAATAACAATCAACAATTTCCAACTGTTGTTAAGACAACCTCATTTTAACGTGCACAACATCCCCCATATATATATATATATATATATATATATATATATATATATATATATATATATATATATATATATATATATATATAAATACAAAGAGTAAATCATTCTTTCTCAGGCTATGAATTAAAAACACTCTAAATGTTGAATAATGGATCAAGAATAGAATAAATCCACCTATTTTTGCACTGATGTTTAAAAGCAAATCTTTGTCAACATTATTGACAATGCAAAGTGAAATTAACATATCACACAAATGGAACATGGCACTTAATAATTATTAAAATAATAACATTGAGCTATTTTTAATTTAATATATATATATATTCATATTGTAATTTATTGTATATATATATATATATATATATATATATATATATATATATATATATATATGTTAATGCACTTACATATGCCTAACATATAGCATATGTGTATAATGTAAAATAAATGCAGTTAATGAAATTTTGTCAGCTTTTGTGCTCATGTGAAGACTATTTTAAGTGTTAAACATTTCCATGTGATTATCATTGTTGAAATATATCTATTTTTTTGGAGAAGATAACTTGCAATCATTCAGTCATCATAAGATACATGTGAAGAGTAGGTCTTCTATAATACTATCTTATATCTCAGTATTTATATGTGTAATTATAAGAATCTCTTATCAGAGCCACTATAGCTTGTTTATAAAACTCCTATCGGGCTTTTAAAAATTAAACATGATCTAGGTAAATGTATCAGTGCTTTTACCCAATTTGACAAGTTTGTATTTAGGGATCCCATAAGACAAAAGTTTATGTCAGAAGAACAGAGATATAGTTAGTATAATCTGAAGAGAATCTTGATATTTTTTTTTGAATTGCAGACTTAGTATAATTCTACTCTAAAGAATGAATCTCTGACCTTGAACTATTTGATATTAGCAATTGCTATTATTATTGTTGTTATGCCTTATTTAGTTCTTAGGAAATAAATGGTACTCATTCAAACACAAATGCATTTTAACCAATTTATCATTACCAAATATTACTCGATATGAATTTCACAAAAATTAGTTGAAAAATCTATTAAATAAAATGGATATTCTTGCTTTGTTATTTTGTTCTTGTTGCCACTCTAAAAGGTAAAGAGACTACATATTATAAAAAAGAATGAAATAGTTGTTTTATTTAAAGTGAATTTGTGTAATTTTTATTTTTATTTTGAATCACATCACATGGGACATAATGCAATACTTGGTTTTGATAACTATTTTACCCTGATAATATTGAAATCCCACTCTTTACTTGTACAAACAGCAATAAACAGCTATATTATTTAACCTTAATGATTTAAAATACTAAATATATTCTTTATAATTAGTTATTCTGTAAACAAATTCTATAAAATATTTCCTTTGTTTCTACTTTATATTAAGCAAGTGATCAAATCTCATTAATGATTTTTAACATTAAATCCTGAAAATAAGCAAGTAAAATATAGAGAAAATAAAGTTGGATATATACTTTTCATTCTTAAACTTTACAATACTTACATTGCCACTTAAAATTCTGGCAAAATGTGCAAAACCTACTTCCCATGAGTATTTATCCTGTATTAGTGTTATTTGGTATTATGACAGCTTCTCTGCACCTGCAGTTTCTCATGAAGTTACAAGATTATATGATAAGTATTTTTTGCCCTTTTCTGTCATATATGAAAAAGCTTTCAATTAAATTTTTTAAATAAATAGTTGGATTGCTACTGTAATAAATTGGTAGACTCTATAACTCAAAGTTCATGAATTATAATCCGGCTTCATCTTTTTTTTTGCACACAAAGAAACTTTCAAGCAATGAGGCATTTCACTATTTACTTAATTAATAAATGAGAAAATAGTAAACAATTTGTGCTAATATTTGTTATACCTTTATCATTTTTCTTCAGAAGCATCCAGAAATAGTAAAAACATATAAAATAAACATGTTCCAACATTTAAAAATATTTGTCACTGAATTATTAATATTTACTCTTCGTGATATGTTGATCACTTAATATAATTTTTTATCAAAGGATTATAATATATATTGAAGCAATTAGTTTAAAATGACAGATTATAAAAACGAATAGTAATAATAATATAATACAAAAATAAAAGAAAAAATGTTTTACTATTTTCTTAGTTTTGCCTTAAAATAATAGCCATTAAGATAACAAAACATATTTATATAATATTTACTTTGGTTAGGATAAATGAATAATCTGGTTATAAAAAGGTTTGGGACTAAGTGTATGCATGGAAAATAAATGGACATAAAACACACACAAAACAATATATTCTTTGTTTAATAAAGCTCTGATGAAAATACTTGTTATTGTACTGAAATGTGAGTTATTTAGTTATTATATTTTTATTACACGGACGCTCTCCGAAAATAATACTATGAATTCATCATTTATCCTTGAGAATATTAGAATTAATATATATATATTGTAGCATTATATTTTGGTACCAATGCTATCATGGTCTAAAAATTATGAAATGTTAAAAAAATGTTCTTGACGACAAATCTCATAATCACGTGGCAGATGTAAAACCAAGGGTCAACTTTCATAGGTCAATGTGCAAAGGGATAATCGTTTTTAGTTTTTTAGACTCCAAATATTAGTTTTTGAATATTTTCAAATATGAAATATTGCATTTTTGTATAGCAATTTAACAATGAATTATTTTAATGGCTATAAATAGAGGTACATGTAGAATAGTGTTTGTGAATAAACAGTAAGTGAGATCATAGGTAGTCAAACTTTTCTAAATTGGAATATTTACAACAAATTCAAAAAGAATAATAAATTGTTGATTAATTCAGCAGAAGTGCTTAGTAATTAGAAATATATAAAATTTTTGTTACTTTTTTGTGAAATTGTGCTGCGCATATGTAAATAATATTCACAAAATAAGAAAAAAGGATTAGAAATATTAACAAAACAATTAATGAAATTTAGATAATTAAATATATAGATTTAATAAATATTTCTAAAACAACAGAATATAAAGTCTAATAAAATTATTGATATTAAAATAATAAAAAATTGTATTGATCTAATAATATTTATTGACAAATATTTATTGCGCTAATAAATTTCCTCATAAATGAATAAATGCATTTTCATATATTTGTTTATAAGAAATTGATGTTAAATATTTTTTATTATTATTTTGTTGTTTTTTTAGCATAAAATGAATACACTTTCCCACCCATTGAGAGAAAAAAACTATACGATTTTTTCTGATTATTTATTGTAATATGGAGACGCCCGGAAATCAACTATAAAGAAAGATGTATTGTGGAAAATTTTGACATCATAGAAGAAAATCTATAAATACCAATAAATTAAAATGAGACGTCAATTTATAAAATTTTCAGTGTAGTGTAAGATTGTGTTTTTATCTAAAATCGCCATTTTTGTACCCATTTGATGACGATGACAGGGTAAGAAAAACATTACCCAGAAGTCTACCCTAGACAGGATTAGGTCTCTACTCTATTTCAATAGCAGCATGGATATATGTTAAACTAAAATATAAAAGAAAAAATAACACTTATTAAAAAAAAATCCAATTAAAAAAATTTGAAACTTGCGATATTGAAATTCTAGAATATTCTACAAAATTTTTTTTAAAGGATTAAACAGCTAAATTGTGTTTCTCCAATTTCAAAGGAATATGCTTTTAATATGTGTTCCAGTAAAATTTTGAATTATTCCAGAATCTTATCCAGTAAAGAAAGCTTTTGGTGAAGAATAATGGAAGTGCCTCATATATAAAGGAATAAATAATATATTGTCATTGAATTGAAACGATTGAAATAATTTTCTTTAAAATATCATAAGAATGAAAGCGGTATAGTGACCTGAGTACTTGTTTTGACAAAGAGTTACTTAAAGATTTTATGTGTTTATACATGCAATTATCAAAAGAATTAAGTAGATTAAAGAAATTCAGGATATACATTTAATATGTGAGATACTTTCCAAAATGGGTTAATTTGATTATGATAATTTTAATCAGGAAACTTGAATAATAATACTACAAATCGTTAAATGTATTGTTGTTTGCGAATTCTATCATCGATAAATTTGGAAATGTTCGATATTGGATTGCCGTATAAACTTTATATGAGCGATGTATTAGTTAGTTATATTTTATGAATAGTTTAATAAATTATTACAGTAGTAAATATACCAAATCTAACCATAAAACTTCATTGGAAATCTATATTTTATATTCAATTTAATAATATAGTATGATAGATAAGTGAGAATGAATACAGCTTAAATCTTTGTTTGGGGGGAGAGATTGCATTTTTAACATCATTTTAAATTTATTTAAAATATAAATATTAAGTTATATTTCGACATTTAATTTTTCTTTTAAAGTTCCTTTTTCTATCCTTGTTTGAGTAAAACTATCTGAAAGAAATAGTACAATTTTCAAGATAAGGGTTATTTATATTTGGTTCACCAAATACTATGTTTTAAAATTTAGGCTATAATTAATTTAAAATTATGAGTTGAGATTTGATGTTGTGATATAATTTATATACTAGTTCCACTAGCATGGTGAAGGAATATTAAAATACTCTATCATATTAGTGTAAAATAAATCTTTCAATAATAAAATTTGAATTCAAATTCGAGTGGATAAAAAAAGGAACAAAAGTGTAACTATTAAATCTATAGATTTACAATATTTAATTGAATTATATGTTCAAAGTCACAGTGCGATGAAACATTGCAATCCATCTTCTATAACATGTATATTGTATTGTCATACATACCGTGAGTTTATAAATATAATTAATACACCATTTACACTTTCAAAAGAGTCGAAAACATTTATCTTTAATATTTGTTGTTACTGAGATATAATTCATATTACAAATATTTACCTTTAATATTTGCTATCATTCACTGATGATTTGTACTTTTACTATTATTATTTTGTTTTGTTAATTACATGATATAAACAGTTTTGTTATTTTTGTTGAATTATATATTATTCATCATTTCGATACCATTTAAGCACCTATCAAGATGTTATGCTGTTGATTCATTTAAGGTTACTTTTCTATTTGAATCCAATAAGTTAAAAGTAGAATGCATACATAAAAAATCCCTGATAAGCATATTGATATTGATAACAGTAAATAATTATTAAAGAAAAGCTCTGAAATAATTATTATGATAAGACTTAATGAATATTTATTAATAGAAACCCGGAGAATATTTAGTTATTGAATAGATAAAACAAATTATGTAAATATGAAAAATTATATATTATATTTTAAAAGTTTAGTAGTCAAAATTTAAATCTCCGAGAAATTATATATTACATTGATTATTTATTTTGTTTAGAAATCTGTAGTGAATGTGTTGTGTTCATTAAAGTCTTATAAAGGTTCAACCATATATGAATGCATTTTAAGTACCCACAGATGCAATTGAAGTGCTGCATTTTCAGTTTCTCTAACTCCAATTTTTATTTTAAAAGAGTTAATCTCTTACTTACTGAGTCACCTTCTAACAAAGTTATGAGACTACACACACACACACACACACACACACACATATATAAATATATATATATATATATATATATATATATATATATATATATATATATATATATATATATATGTGTGTGTGTGTGTGTGTATGTATGTATACATTTAAAGGTTTTTGCAATGATATATATTGCAGAGGATTTGACTATGTGATGAAACTAAACTGAGATCAGACCCATATAGCTACCTGGCTTGTTAGGCTGAGTTTGAAGACTTTACTGGTCTGAAAAATTTCATGCTTGCAAGCTGATAGAAACTTTTTGTATAAACACTTAGAGTCAGTGTTTAGATCTAGTTTCTAGCTCTATCCTTCACTGATGATAGCAAATTAGCTTGAAATCAGCTGATCTGAGGGTGGAAAAAATGAAAGAGATAGTGAATTCTGACTCTTTTGTCATTTATGTAAACAAATGTATGCTTGGTCAGTGTTTTTGGTAAAACACCATCTATTGATCATAAATACAAGCAACAGCAAGTTAACGTGATTATAACTTGTTTTTGTTTTTCATATATATATATATATATATATATATATATATATATATATATATATATATATAAAGATATATAGTTGCCTATCTCAATCTATAATTTATTTTATAAATGTAATAGTTGGAAGTTGGGAATCAAATTTAGATTTCAAAAGTCTCTTTTAGTTTTACATAGGTTAGTGTTATATAAGCATACACACATTGATAAAGTTCTGTGTTTAAAATCAATTAAGTCAATTTTACTTTAGCAAAATAAAGAAATTGACTGATTTTAACTAAATGTATTTTAAATAAATCTGTTTTAAAATTTATATTATAAGAGCACGGCTGAATTACATATTAATCTATAAAAGTTTGCCTCATTATTTTGTGTTATTGATTAAAATTCTAGAAAGAATCATTTGTCTTCTATGTTTTTTTCCAGGCTTTGAAAATTTCAATTAATTATATATTTTTAGGTTATTGTCATTTATACACATGTGGGCTTGGTTAATTAAAGAATTGTATAAACAGTAGGCTTGTTTACATAGAAAATTTTGTCAACAGAAATGATTAAGATAATTATCTGGTTTATTTAACTAATAAATTTTATAAACACAAGGTCTTGCAAATGAGACATAAAACATATTTTGCAAAGCTGTGAAATATAAAAAGACCAGCTCAGAAAATAATTTGATTATTTTGTTTCTAGTCATTCCTCTTGTCCTGCTAAACATGATGTATATTGAACATCTACTAGATGTTTAGTTAGTAACTATGTGCAGCTAGACATCCAAAAATGAATTTTATTTCTTTAGCATATAGCTATAACTATCAGGATGTCAAATTGTTCCTGCTGAATTTAATCCACTGCTGTGCCAACTATATTTAAACATACAACTAAATACATGTGCTTCTAAAGAGTAAAAGAAAAAAAATTATACTGACTCTATATAACTGATTGTGATTGAGATTAAAAATTGCAAATGGAATGACTTCATACACAAATTAATAGAGAGCTGTACTTTACCTATATATATATATATATATATATATATATATATAAAGTACAGCTCTCTATATAAAGTAAACATCTAGTGATATAAATATATATATATATATATATATATATATATATCACTCCATTTGAAAAAAAAAATCTAATCAGTCATATTCTTCCTTGGACTTAAAAATAACATTTTAATTATGAATTATTTGATACATTTCTAAACTTATAGTACCAGCATAAGACAGTGATATATATAATTTACTTTAGATGATTTTAAATATTTATTTGTTATATTTACTAAGTTTTAATATTTATATTCTACAAAAGCTAATCTAATTGACTGTATTTGATATATAATGTGCTTGGATTTAAATATTTAAATATTTTATTTTTGCAGACTCTATAAGAATATATATATATATTTAAATATTCAAGAGACAAAAAAATCAGTTTTATCCCTTAAATTATTATTATTATTATTATTATTATTATTATTATTATTATTATTATTATTATTATTATTATTTTAAAAAAGTTTAATTAAAAATCATTTAGTTTTAAACCAACTGACAGTTCTAGATCATTTTTTCTCTAAAGGCAAAAAGTTTTTTTTTTTTAAAAAAAAAAAGTACAAAATAAAAAAGGTTTGGTTATATTTTTATAGTTTAATATAATTAAAATTCAGTATTCTTTGAAGATATTTAAAATTATTAATGTAAATTTATATGTGTGTGTAGCTAATTTTATTGTACATAATTTATAGGCTGTTCCCTGTATAGTTTGTTTACTTCATAAGTGTATGAAATTTAAATAATTTTATTTGTGTATATTTTGTATAGCAGTCCTCAAGATATTTATTCACCTCAACTGAATTTGTGTATGTTTACTTGCCTCTCCATAATATATATTATTATTCCTACTTGAGGGACTCATGGTTATTTTGTTTTGCTTTTAGATACAGAGATATTTTCCCCCACAAATTATATTTGCCTTGTTCACCACTTGAGATGTTTTATTGTGTTTTGCTTTAAAAGAGGTGTGAGATCAATTACACAGTCTGCTAGTCTATTTTTGTAGTGGCTTTAATGATGAGAATGTTTATAGTAAATTTAAGCTCTTTTGATTGTTTTTATGTTATAGTAAAATTTATATGTGTGTGCACATTTTAACATAGTCCACATACCTGATGAAATTATATAAATAACAGAATCTTTAGTAGTCTTCAGAGATGACACAGTATTATATATAAAGTTTCATGAAAATTAGTATTTAAAGTCACCAGATATCAAATATACTATGTAATAATATACAAAAGGGACTAATTACCATTGAATTACATTTGTATTTGAACTCTATTACACTTTATTTTGATATATATAAAATACATATTTTGCGGGTTCATCCATGTTAAAAACTTTTAATATTAATATACTGACATTTCGACTTGGTCACACAAGCCATCCACAGAGTTATAACTCTGTGTATGGCTTGTGTGTCCAAGTCGAAATGTCAATATATTAATATTAAAAGTTTTTAACATGGATGAACCCGCAAAATATGTATTTTATATATTTAACCCGTGCAAATCTTCGTTTTAACATATATATATATTGTAACGGAATATATGCCGTTACATTATTTTAAAATGAAAATAAAAAGATCGTAAATAAAATTGGATTTATTAAAAAGAAAAAAAAACTTAAAAAACTGAAAATTAAAAGTTGTTTAATATATATAGATCGCATGATGGACAACTTTAAAAACTTTTAAAAAATAAAAATATTTGAAAGTAATTTTTTTTGTAAAAAGTAAAGATATAAAGATTGATATTTTAAAAATAGAAATAATGTTGATTTCTATAGTCTTAGAAAATGGAAATGATTGTCTTATTAATTAAATGATTGTTCAAAAGCAAACTACCTCGTGAGGCATGTAAAATAAATTAAATGGTCAGATAAGAGAATACAAAGGAATTAAATGACCAATCCAAACACGAAAATGACAGCACGAACCATAACTGAAACACGAATGGATTAGTGACCACTTGCTCGTTGAATCTCAAGATCTAATGATAAGAGACTAATAAAAATATAAAAGCCAAATTATTATTAGAATTGTTATCTGAGAGCTGACTATGAATAGATCGTTATAACTAGCTATATTGCAGATTTTCACGATGTGGAAGTCTGCAATAAATTTAATTTTCCGGACAACCAGTTGAGGCCTCTGGATGACAGTTCCTGACCAAATGCATGGCAAGTCGCGGTTTCATTTCAAAGGACAAAATCTACGAAAGTGATCACGAAGATGGACTTCTCAATCTATTAAATCCGTAAAGTATAAACTATTGTGTCTATCTAATAAGAACTTTCCTAAAATTGCAAGTAATTAATAACTGAAAATAACTCTTATCTGACTTAAAGAATGCAAATTCAATTATTGCTATTTTTTTATGTAGATGTTTAAGCAATTATTTCCAGTTCATTTTTTTTGTGTGTGTATTATGTTTTAACTAAAATGTATTAAATTTAAGTTGTTTATAGACGCTTGCATGGATTCGTTTGCGGTTAATTATATTTTGGTTTTCATATTTTATCAAAATATATAGACATTTGATAAATAATGATACCTTATGGTGAGTATCTAAAATGTATTTATTCGGATGTCTTTTAAGTTATTGGTGACAACGCAAGTATCTTATGGTGAATACTATTGGGTTACTTATAAGTTTCCCTCTGCGATTGTCGGCATCAATAATTTTGTATTTTGATCATTTATGTTTATTTTGAAATGTTTTTGACCATGGAATCTATGTAAGTGATCTATACCCAACATTTTAAAGCAAATCTGTGCGATCTATTTAAAATAGTAATTTAAATTTAAAAAAAAAAAATATTAATGTTAAAATCTAAAAATAAATTTAATCTTCAATTTTAAATGTGCGTTAATAAAAATCTATTTGTGTGTTAATTACTGGCAGTGGCTTCTTTTATTTTATTGTTCTAAATATTTAATATATACTTTGAGAATAGAAGTCTATTGAAACTTATAAATGTTTTAAAATCTCTGCTATTCCACTGAGCTAGTGACATGGGCTAACGACCGGATGCAAAATTTTAAAAAAAAAAATTTTTTTTTTTTGACTTACGTATCTGCCTACTTTATAAATTTTTCTAGGTTCAAATGCCTAGATGGCGCCCTGTAGTGCAGTTTACGTAAGTCGCCTCCCCCAATCGTTAAAATATATTAATGATTAATCTTGATAATAAAGGTTAAAATAAAGGAAATACATTATTCTGATTAATTATTATTATTTTAGAGATTATTTTCCAATGACAATAGAACATTTATGAAGATGTAATAAATCAAATTCAAAATTCTAATTATATAGAAAGAATCTAATAATGACAAAACCCCAAACTTATCAATTAAACAATGTGACAAGAGCATGAATCACTTCTCATTTTGTGCTATCTCATGAGAGCTTGAGAAATGAGTAATTATCAGATGTATATAATATTTCTAAAGCCTCTATTCTCAAACCAGTTTCTGACTTTTGTCTTTGTCTATCAAAGATTGGAATGATTGCTAAATAGCATTCTTTAATAAAGATATGATTTTGTTTTATCATACATCTAAGCTAGGAAGCTCATTGATTTGTTGATATTTATATCATTTCTTGTCAAAAAATAAAGTATCTAAACTTTATCCTAGAAGTTAAATAATTAAAATATATAGTTATTCAACTGCATTCACATCTATATAAATGTTTAAGGTGATTGACTTAGGTTTAAATTTAAGCATTTTAATTTCAAATTTTTAAACTGACAGATAAAATATGGTTAAAGGAAGTTACTAGATGAATGTTTGCATTCTTTCTATATTGAGTTCTAAGTATCACTAATAAAAGTAAAGATAGAAACTAATATATAAGAATAGGATTTTATTTTCCATGATTATACTAAAAGTATTAGATTGGTGAAATGTTTTATTTCAAATTTTCTATAAATTGAAATAAATATATATGAATTATATCATGGGTTTTATTTATTTTAAAATAAATTCTGTTTAGATAACTTACAAAAATTAAGCCTCCCATGAATCTTCTATCTTTATCATCATTCTACAGAGAGATGTCATAAATGTTTATTCTACAGCATCTTCTGATTCTTCTATTTTTATTATTGCTCTATGGAATTATGTTGGAAATATCTCTTTTATAAAATAACACTGTCTTTTTTACCCATATGATGAACATCATAATACAAATATTTGTAGCTGAAATACATATTTTTAAACTAAAACAAAAACAAAGTGGAAAATTATTTTCTATGACATCTTGTGCAAAGATTCAGTTTTTCATGCTGGTTAATCCATGTCTCATTAAAGTTCATGATGAAGGATTTATTTGCTGAATAAATATATTAATTAGACGCTTTTATATGGACAATAAATAAATTATAAATTATAATAATAATAATATGTTAGAATGCATATCTTAATATATTTTTACTAAGGTCACACTATAAAAGTCATTAACAAGGCCTATTTATAAGTCATAAATCCTGAGACTAAGACTTTCTGCTTAAAACTTACATTATTCTCATTAACTTTTTATAAATTTATAAAAAAAACACACACAATTTTAGCAATGACCACGTATAAATAATATATAAATTATTATTTATCTTCATAAAAGTGAAAGTTTATTTTATTTTAGTTCTACATGTCTATTTGTAATCAAAGTTTATAATGTAGCTTTAAATAATGATGCAGAAATAAAATATAATAGAAAAGAAAGGTGATAAAGTCTATTAGTGATAATGAAATGTTTTTGTTTGATTTTAATTAAATATGTACAAATATCTGAGCTTATTTGTAAAATAAAAATCTTATCATGCCTAAAAAAAAAATGTTTTGTAAACGGTTAAGGATAAAAATAAATAAATAAAATTTCACTCAATTTATGTAACCATATTTTAGTCTAAGAATGGACGAGCGTTGCGGTAAAATATTTAAACAGAGAATACTAAGTAAATATTAATCTATAAATTAAATATTAATCTATAAATTTTTATTTGATATTATTTTGCATCAGAATTATCACAAGAGGAATGAATATACATAAAAATAATACATTATATATATAAAGAAAAGAACATGAAAATTTTGAAAATTTCTTGACAGAAATTCTATAAAATATGATTAATTGCTAATATATATGATTTAGATTGTCAAAAACGAAAGTTATAAATTTAGATAATAAAAATTGTACGTTTAGAAAAAGAAGGTCAAAAGAATAGTTTTATCGTTAAAAAAAATGGAAAAATATATTAAAAAGTTCTCTTTTTGTGTGTTTGTATAAATTAGCTTAGTAAAATAAAAAATAAATGTGCATATGCATTACTATTAAAAATTGCTTTTATACTTTGCAAAGTTAGGTTTTCTCCTGCATTGGCATAAATGGTAACGATTTTTTTTTTTTAAAAAAAAAAATTATATCAACAGAATTTATATTATTTTCATTTAAAAAAAATACAAAGGATTTTAAAATCTCGAGAATTATTTTTCTTGTGGGTGTGGGGGGGGGGGTAGTTTGTCATGGCATTTATGAAATTTAAGCAGAAGAATTACAAATAAAGTAAAAAAAAAAAATATGTATTTTTTTACACTAAAAAAAAGCTGTTCATCAGACATTTATTCACAAATTAAAACATTATATCAATTTTAATTAAATGTGAATTTTTGCAAAAATGTTGATTATTACAACAAAAATTATTTTAAAAAGCTATTGAAACTTTTAAAAGATACTATAACATGAATAAAAAAGCTAAAATAAGATCAATGTAATTGAAAAAAGTGTTGTTGAAAAAAGGGCTCTTTATTAACTCTGAAAATGGAAAAAAAAGCAAAACAAAATAAAGAACTTTAAAAAAACATTCTTATAATTTCAGGAAAAAAAAGGACTAATAAAGACATATTGTTATTAAATGAAATTGTAGTTTAATGTACTCAACAAATTATTTTATTTGACTGCTAACAATGTGTACTGTAATAAAAAAAAAAACACATTTTGGTCAGATGACAATATATCCTTTTAGACAGGATCTATATGTCAAATTAATATTTTTTTAGGCATTTAATAAGTCTAATTAAGATAATTTTGAACCTAAATTTTTAATATGAAATTGCAGTTTCCAATCAAAAAATCAATAAAAAATCATATATTGTATCAGACAAAAAAATATACTATTTCTGGATGTATGAATTCAGCTTGCTTTGCCAGTTTGTAATTAATTGTTGCATGGCTATATTTTATCTAAAATAGTTTTAGATAAATTCAAAGGTTGGTTATTATAATTTCAATATTTACATCTATAAAATTCTAAAAATCTACTAACTATATATATATATATTAAAAACTATTATAATGGAATTATATATGACTGTAAGTTAAATAATTATAAATAAAAGGTGTGTTAACTATCTCCACAGAATTCCATCTTAAAATACCATACACTAAGCTCTTTATATGTATTATATATCAAAATTTACAGTATTACGATTGTATATTCTTTATTTTATTCTATAATATAGTTTTATATCCGATTTTAAATACAGCTAACCAAAAATTTACTATATTGTAATGAGAATACCCCTTTATATAAAAATATCATTTTTTCTATTTATTCCTTAATATTTAATATGACCTTTTAAAAGAATCTGTTACTCAAGCAGAGGTTTAAATATGATTAATATTTATATACCAATCCTAAACCCAGTCAGACCAAGATTTAATAAAAATATTAAACCAGCAGACACCTTTCCAAACTGAGGTAACTTCCCAGCTGCATGAAATGTGAAACACCTCATGAGGATTATTTACAAAGGGTTTAAACCCAGGGCACCATCCAATACTTATATTGAAATCCATGAAATATCACTAACATGTTTCAAGCACTTGACCTGTGGCTAGTTCTTAAACATGAGACTGGCAACACATTTATTTAGATAAATGGAGAGAGAGAGATATAAACACTACTAATAATTTACATCAATTTATTAACAGACAATAACTATATATATATATATATATATATATATATATATATATATATATATATATATATATATATATATATATATATATATATATATATATATATATATATATATATATATATATATATATATAACACATGGGAGATATTCTACATTTACAAATATGCATGCTTCAGAAATAAATTCTACTGAAGGGAAAGATTTTAAGTTTAATACTAGTACTAAAATTTTAAATTTTAATAATGATGTCAAAGATAATAGTTACCTAGGTCTAAATATAGCACAGTTTCTGGTTTTTATATGCAGTTTAAGCACAATCTCTGGATTCCATATGCAGTTTAAACACAGTCTCTGGTTTTTATAAATGGTTTAAGCACTGTCTTTAGTTTTCATATGTGGATGATCACCTTTTCTTTGGATCCAGTCAGATTCTTGGTAAGCATATGTGTAACATAAATGAAGCTTCCTGATTTCACATCCTACAGTGTGGGCTGTATCTCTTGATTTGGCAGAAGGCAAGTCAGAGTAAACCAGTCAAACACCAGCATTCGAATCTAGCCACTCATTTCTTTTTAATGGAACGATAATAGAAAAATGATTTCATCATGTTGGATTATTAATGGCTCATTGACTTTATTCACTTTAATTATATATTTTTATTTATTTATTTGAGATTATTTTTTTTATATTGCACATTTTTCTCTTCTTTTTTAAAAATTTAAACGAATGTTCGAGCTCTCATGTTGGAAGACATTTGTAATGGGAAACCCTCTTTATATATATATATATATATATATATATATATATATATATATATATATATATTTATCCATGTAATATATATATATATATATATATAAAGATATATATATATATTGTGCCCTTTTGTATGGGTCTCCATAAATTGTTGTATCAATCTGTTTAAAAATTTTAAATTTAAGATATATTTAGCTATATGATGTTAATTTTGTTTATAACAATCTTTCAAAAAGTGTAATTAAAGTAATCTATGAATATTTGATATGTGAAAATTGTGCTGATGTTTGAGAGAGACGTTTCAATGGGAATGATAATAGTATATGGTTGGGAAAACTGGCCATAATCAATACTGCATTAATAAATTTAATAAATAAATGTTAAAGTTAAAAGTTTAAAAAGACAAGTTAAAATTAAATGCATATATTATTGTTGATAAAGATTAATATTTAATAAGTGAATATAAATATTTTAATTATTAGTAGTACATAATAGAAGATTAATATTTGATTTTAATAATATCGAATTATTATTTTAAAAATTGTTAGAAGATATTATTTATTTTTAAAAATATTTATTTTTAAAAAAATGAAATTGTTAGTTTATTTTTAGATTATTACAAGCGTTTGTAGCAGTGTTGTAAAACAGATGTTAGTTAGACACATACACACATGCTTGTGAGTTTTTTTAGTAAAGTTGCAAAACTATTTTAAAATTTCTGTTATAAAATTTATAAATATTATATTGGCTATCATGAGATAAAAATAAAAATAATTAATGTGAAATATTAAATCTGATTTTTAAATACTATTTAAAAACATAACGAATAAAAATAGACTTAGTTTGTTTATAAAAATAATCTTATAAAAGTTAAAAGTGAAATTAAGTAAGAAAGAATATTTTTAAAAAAATGTTTAATGGATTTAAATAAACGATAAAGATTAATTTAAGAATTTAATAATGTGATAAATAATAAATATTAAATAAGTCATTATTTATTTTTAATTCTGTATTGTTGGTAAAATATGTAAATAAGCTAGCAAGTTGATTGTTTAATTTACCAATCAAGTGGGGAGTTTCTTCGGGTATAAAACCAAGGTTCAATTGTTCGGAGGGGGATTGTGATTGTAATTTTTAAAAGTAAAGTGTGCTATTAGAGATAGCTAAGTAAAATTATAGATGCTCTCATAATCGTTTTAAAATTATAAGAGAGTAGTTTTTTAAAATAATTTATAAAAGTTTACCGACAAATATGCAGTGTTAATTTATTATAATTTCCTATTGATCGTTTCTATTGAAGCTCAATTTATTATCAAATAGTCATGAAAACATCGTATAAGGATAAAATGTATTGGAGACTTTATACTAAAAATTTAACAAACGCTGGATTAACTAGGAGAGTTACCAGATGTATGTTGGACCTTATATAAATTTAAAAGCTGATTGTAATTAATTTTTATAAAACCGATATTTAAAAGAATGAGAAATACTTCTTTATGAAGAAAGTATTTGTAAATTATAAATCTAAGTATATAACTTAGTAAAGATGGTAAATAATAATGATTACATAAATACTTGCCTTGTTAAGTCTTTATGGTTTAAAAGACTAAATTTTGACAATTTTAAAAGGCAAATAAATTGGAAATTTAATGGATAGAGAAGTACCTATAAATAAAAATTATTATATTAGAAAGTCTGAACGCTGGTCGTACAGAAGAATCTAAAGTTAATCTTATCTAAATATTTGTTAAGGAATGCGCAAATCAAATATACGTGGATATCCAAATCAATTAAAAAATAATTAAATAAGAACTTTGTAAATTATAGACTAATTTTAAAAAATAATAACTTTTAAATAATAATATTTTTCCTTAAAAAGAAATGAATCTGGATCTCATAAACTATTTTAATTTTATTTTGTTTTATGGTGGAACTGACTTTTATTTTTATTTTTAAAAAAAAAAGAACGTTTTCATTTTTTTTCATAAAAACTTTTAAAAAACACGTGATGTACCGGAAAAGGAAGTAATGTTTGGTGAAAATTTGTGCCTAGGAAAAAGAACAATTATGAGTGAAAGAAGACACCATTGGATTTTATGTAATATGTTTTTTATTTATTAACTAACATAAATATTTAATTAATTACTGATTTATTAAAGATAGGAAAGGTACATTTACATTTTTTTTTTATTTTAAAAAAACTAAATATTAATATAACCTTTCATTGCATAAAGTTTATTTTATAATTATACAACACATAATATTTTAAAGAATAATTGTTGAGTGTAAATGTGAAATTATTTTGTAAAACTGTAATCCTGGAGGACATCGTGTGACGGACTGTACATTGAAGTATCATTTATGGTAAAAATTATGTAATAATAATAATTTGATGTATTTGCTATGTTTTCTTTAGATCAACCAAATGTTATTTGATTGTTGAATGGATGTATAAATATTTAAAGAATATACACGCACAATATTAGTAATAACAGTTTTATTTTAATATGCATACTTTAAATTGATGATGTAAATTTAGTACAACATAATATGAGAACCTAGAAATAATTATATGATTCTTTCATGAATAAATTTTAATGTTTTGTTACAATATTAGGAATTAGATTTATTATATTATTGTAAGTTATTTATTTTTCTTTTCAAGTTAGTAAGAGGTATAAAAATCTATATTTTATTTTATTTTATTAGATAAGTTAAGTTAATTTTACATAGAAATTTATATTTTGATTGAAGGTTTATCGGATATAGATGATGAGGTATAAGAGTTTGGATAGTTATTATTTTTTTTTAAAAAATTGTTCATCTGTTTTTCTGAAGTTAAATAAGGTTAAAATGATATTTGTAGATAGAAGTTTATTAGGAAGAAATAGGAATAACAAGTAAAAAAGAGTAATAATTTTTAAATAGAAAAGAATCATAGAATTTTATTTGATGTAATACTTTATAAAAATTTGAAATTGTTGAATAATTTTAAATATTATTTTAAAAGAACATATATGTATTGCATATTTTGATAAGACATGTAGTATGACATTATATCAGAATGAAATAAATAGTTATAATATAATAATTGTTATTATATTACAAAGTTATATCAGTTTATACATTGATTAATATTTGAGTAATTCTGATAGTAAATGTAATACATCCTAGTACATTATAATATGAATAGCAGTAAGACTTAAATGAAGTAGCATTTAAAATTATTAAAGTTTGTTTATTTACATATATGCTACATGAATGATGTTTCACATAAAACCTTTTCTTGTATTAATTGATGACAAATGATGTTTATAAAAATTAAAGTCATAAACTTAATTAAGTGTTATTGATAGAACATTTAAAAAAATGTACAAATTATCTATTTATGATTATGGAAATAGTAACAGTGTAAAAAAAACTTGTATTATTATTTTTCCTTATTTTTATTTTTCTTTGGTTTCCACTTTAAATGTAAATAGTGTAAATAAGTTATTTGTTAAAGTTGATGTAAATAAATTTGTTTAAGTTGTTTAAAAGTGTGTCGAATTCATTATTTTACACCACAGCATTTGACAACAGATGATTTGAATAAACATAATATTTGCACAATATGAATTTATTATTTTTATTATTTGAGAAAGAAACACAATATTTTCTTAATATAATTTATAGAAATTGATTGACATTAACATATAATATTACAATGGTCACAAAGTAATTATAATGCACAATATAAGAGTATAATATTATTTATTGCCACAGATTATTAAATTATAAGATTTTGGTCTATTTTAAAATTAAGATACTATATGGAAATGAAAGACATGTATATGATTTACTTATTTTCTTAATGATTAATATTACAATAAAATAGATAAGATTAAGCTATACACTAAAGATTATTATTGTTAGTTATTGTTATTAGAATAAGTTAGGTGTATTTAGGTTTGATATTAAATCCCTTATCATTCCTATCTACACGAATTATTATTACTTTAAGATAATTAGAAGAACCTGAGATCATTTAATTATATTTCCTTAACAAAAGATTGAGATTTATTTATCTATTATTATTAAAGATAATTCATTTATAAAAGTCATAAGAGTGCTGTAGAGTTAGTAATGAGATAATAAAGAGGTAATCGTATTCTTATGCCATTGAGACAGTATCTTGGAAAGACATTGACTTAATGTAAATTCAATTACCAATTGTAACTTCACTTCATAGTCTCATGATTTTAGTAAATACTTGTTTAATTAGTACATAATATTGAACCATATTAATTTTTGATAAGTTATAATAAATTTTAATAAGATATAGTATTATAAAAATATATTAAAGATAGTTATATATATTTTAGCCGAGCATAATGATTTAATTGAGCTAGTCATATTTTAAATTATATCATATATCGAGAAGTGAGGGTACAATATATATATATATATATATATATATATATATATATATATATATATATATATAAAATCCTTTTTTTATTTATTCCAATTATTCTAAGTCTAATTACTTATTATTTATTAAAATATATTTAAAAATATATCAATCTCTAATATGATTTTAAAGACTCTGTTATTCAAGCAGAGAAATAAATATGATTAATATTTACATACCAATCATATCCCTGGACAGACTGAGATTTAATAAAAATATTAAACTGATGATTACCTTTCCAGTCCAAGGTAACTCCCTGGCTGCATGAAACATGAAACACCTCATGGGGATTATTTGTAGAGGGTTTAAATCTAGAGTGCCATCCAATACTTATATTGGAACCCATGAAATGTCACTAACATGTTTTAAGCACTTGACCTCTCAAATATGAGACCAGCAACAGCAACACATTTGCTTAGATAAATGGAGAGAGAAACATAACACTAATAATTTCCATCAATTTATTAACAGACAATAACAATTAATATATATATATATATAACACATAGTATATATTCTACATTTAACAAATATGCATGCTCCTGAAATAAATTCTATTCAAGGGAAGATTTTAAGTTTAATACTAGTATTAAAAATTTTTAATTTTAATAATGACATCATGGATAATAGTTACTTAGGTCTATGTATAGCACAGTTTCTAGTTTTTATATGTGGTTTAAGCACAGTCTCTGGATTCCATATGTGGTTTAAACACAGCCTCTGGTTTCCATAAGTGGTTTAAGCGCTGTCTTAGGTTTTCGTATGTGGGTGATCATTTTTCCTTTAGATCTGGTCAGCTTCTTGGTAAGCCTATGTGTAGCATAAATGGAGCTTCCTGATTCCACATCCTATAGTGGGGGGGGTTTCTTTTGATTTTGCATAGCAGGTTTAAACCTCAGCAGAAGGCAAGTCAGAGTAAACTACCTTGGCATTTGGCTAATGGCACAAGGAGATGAATGAAGAAAAATGGCTTAACTAGCCACTCATTTCTTTCATGGTATGATATTAGAATGGTTTTATTATGCTGGGATATTAGCAGTTTGTTGGCTTTGTTCACTGCTGCTGCTGGTTGATTTCAATGAATAATATGAATCTCAATAACATGACTCTCAAAACATGTCTATCAATAATAATCTCTTTTTCTCTCTAATAACCTGATGATAGAGAATGTCAGCTTTTTATACTACTCTGACCCCAACCTTGCTCAAGTTTAAACCATACTATCAATACATTTTATTTTTAAATTCTTTTAATTAAAAGTTACATTTCTTTATCTATGTTGTTCAACTAATCAGTCTGGAATCTTAATCTCCAGAGCCTGATTAGTTTAGCACAACTTACTTTAATTAATTATAAAAAAAATTTAATCAAAAAGTACTTTTAACAAAGAGTATTTTTGACAGAATTTTATAAAAATAAAAATACATAAAAGAAAAATAAGTTATAATTAATAAATAATTTTAAACTTATTCCTAAAATTTTTGGAATTCAATTTTTCATTTTATTTTAACTTTTACTTTTCCCAAACTATTAATTATTGGTATTATTTTTCCATTTCAAAATTTAAACTTTTATTTTTAAAAAAAGTAAATCATGTAACCCATATATACACACATATATATGCAATGTGTGTATGTACATATCATTATAATATATATACACACACACCTGTGTCTCATTTTATGTGGATTTGTTATGTGATTCATGTTTTTTAATATCTTCTTATGCAGTTTTCTTTTATATCATAAAGAAGTTTATATTTCAATACTTATTTTGACTAAATATTTTTTTTTTCAAAAATATAATGTTATATGAACAACTAATGTGAATATGGCCTGAAGCTATTTAGACAACTTAGATTCTATGTAAACAATCTACTTATACTTACAAGTATAAAAATATCGCAATAAATATTCAAAATTTTTAAACTTTTAAAACATATTTCATTAGATATAACAGAAATAAATAAATATTCTTTTAGATTTTTAAAAATAATCAGAAATAACAAATATTTTGCTGATTTTGTAAACTGAAAATAATCTTTCTAGAAATGATAACGTAAAATCTTTTTGTTTGGATTACGATCTCATTTTTTTAATATTTATAGAAACAAAATGTGAACAATTAAAATTTATTTTAGTAGTAAATAAAAATATTTATCAAATAAAGTCAAATTTATTATTTTCTGATAAGTAATAATCATTTAATCATATATTTTATATTGATATGCGAGACAAAGAAAAACATCACAAAATGCTGAAATCTGAGTTTGCTGCAATGAACAAGCTCTTAAATTCCAATGAAAACTAAATAGTAGTTGTATATCTGTGTTAGGTATGTGTATGTTTATATTTTCTTTTATATACATATATACATGGAGAAACTTTTAGACAGAAAAAAGTTATAATAACTTTTATTTTCTACTTAAAAAGAATGTATCTTGAAAATGTGTTTATATTTTCTTTTATACACATATGTACATGGAGAAACTTTTAGACAAAAAAGTTACAAGTAAAAATATTTAAGAACTTTTAATTTCTACTTAAAAAGAATGTATCTTTAAAAGTTTTTAAATATTTTTACTTGTAACTTTTTTCTGACTAAAAGTTTCTCCATGTATATATGTGTATAAAAGAAATTTTAACTGTTAATCATTATTAACACACTCATAGAAGCATGTTATATATAGAGAGCTGCACTAGTAGAAGTGCATTCTCTAACAACTAGACATAGCAGTCTGGATATCATGACTTTCATAAACAATTAGTAAAATCATCATCTCAATGTTCAATTGCCGATTACACTGTTGATAGAAAATCATTAACATAGCACAAGACTGAAGGTGGCACTAGTTGTACTTCCTCTTGTGATGAATCTGATTTCTTACCAGTTTACAAATGAAAACAGCATATTGTCAAATAGCGATAATGATTAAAATATATATGGAAAAATGGAAAATAAATTACACATAAAAACCTATTGTTTTGAATAAAAATTAAATATTGTAGTTAATAAAAAAAATAAAAAAGTTTGTCTTGTATCATTTTTTTTCAAATATTTGAAATTGTTTATTAGTCATACTTTATTTCCTTATTTTTTTATGTGAATTTTAAAGTAATTTTTCCTTGTTGCTTTGC
This sequence comes from Epiperipatus broadwayi, assembly GCA_028023455.1. NCBI lineage: Eukaryota > Metazoa > Onychophora > Udeonychophora > Euonychophora > Peripatidae > Epiperipatus > Epiperipatus broadwayi. The sequence goes on along the minus strand of JAQFVV010013536.1, from coordinate 42,353 downwards.
CTTTATGCAATTTCTAAAAATTATAGAACTATTTTTGAGCAATTTTTTTTAATGCAGGTTTTCTGCAGAATCTTCCTACTGCATAAAACAAAACCCAGGTGTATTACATTTTGCTTTAATTTATTTATTTTATTTTATTTTCATGATCATGATTCAATATTCAATTACTACAAAGTTTTAACCTAATTTACCATACTACATATATATCTTGCACATTCACACATTTATATAGATTTCTCTTTTTTATGGTATATATGGATATACATGGTTTATGATTTTTAATATGACCAAATCGCATCTTTATTCAACTCAATCAAAAACAAAGTATTTGGTTGATATGATTATATATATATATATATATATATATATATATATATATATATATATATATTTTTCTACATATATATTTTTCTACAATATCAAAAGTACACCTAAAAAAAAACTTGAAACAGCTTTTATTTTTTTTACAGGTAACAATGTCAATGAAGAATGAGCCACTGAACACACTGCCCCAAAATTAATTAATTCAGCATTTTTTTCTCTATTTCTCTCTTTTTGTTTATGAGGTCCCTAACTGTGGACATATAATGAAGTAATTAAGTGTTCTAGCAATCATTTATTAAAAAGATTAAATGACAGACACTGCTGAATTTTACTTTCAAAATAGCATTTAATAAAAAAATAAATACAACAATATAAAAATACAAATTAATCATCCATACATCCTTTTAATAAAAACAGTACATCATTGAAAATAAATGTAAATAAAATATTACAAACTATAAAATTAATATTTTTCTTTCTAATATTTATAGTAATAATAAAGTGTTGGTTAATTATGATTATTAAGCAGTTTTAATCTGTTCTTAAGAATTTATATATATTTTTATCAAAAGTTAATTGAATATAAAGAGATCATATTCACCTTGCCAGGAATATGTATCTTAAAATCGTTACGTTTGATATATATATATATATATATATATATATATATATATATATATAGATCATAGCAATGGATTTTAAGTTTCTTATACACACTACTTTTATCCATGATTTCTGGGTGAAGAGTTTCCTAAGTAGCTTTTTAGAGTTCTTAATGAGATAATAAATCAGCTTGGATTAAGGCATAAAAAGAAGTCATCAACGACCATAGTTGGAGGCTTAGTGCCATATTTGGTTTGTGGCTTCCCCAAAGGTAAAGACAAGAACATGGTAAATCATTTGTATCACTCTCTGGATATTTTTTATGTGATTTACCACCAGATGATATATGTGAAAATTTAAATAGCAGCCAATGGCAGTGTAGCAAACATTATTTTATATAATCAAACAGTACCACAAACACAAAAACTAACTAATAAAAGTTCCCAGGATTGCCTTTTATATCTTATAGATTGTCTCACATGCATGTATCTTGACACACCTTACCTTTCTTTGGCCATTTTTAATTAGTGAGAGAAGAAATATAACACCTTCCTTTTTTAATTATAGATAACTATGCTTTTCTTATCTCTTATCAAAACTACGTGCACTTTTTTTTCTTTCTTGACAGTCAAACAAATATTTTTTTTGTTTATTAATAAAATATGATTTTTATTAATAATATATTTTTTCAGCACACCCCACCCCCTTTGTAAAATACTATATATGCATTGTCCCAAATTAACAGTGCAATATATATAAATGATAATGATATTGATAAAAGATAGTGTAGGAGTGAAGAAAAACATTATTCTCAAAAGCATCAAAACACATTCTCTGTTTTTATTGGGCTTAGATAATGATCAAAGAATTAGTACCAGAATTCAATATATATAATGATAAGTAAAAAATATAAACCACCAGCAACAATTATCAAGAGTCAACAATCACCCTTTCTGACTGAATTTAAAAGTACACAATATATAATCTTAGGCTCATCATTGTTAAGTCAATGCCAAACTTACACCATAATACAAAAAAATCATCAATATTTTGATTACATATAAATATATAAGTTCTAAAAATAATTATAAAATTTGTCCTACATCAAAATTTTTGGAATCATTTCATTAATAGTGATTATTGTTAATGCTTTGGATCATCAACTTACCATAAGAATACTGACTATAAATAAACTAATTATCAAATCTATAAAGTGAAGAATGTGAACATTATAGGTGACATTTTTGATCTTAGCATTATCTGTATAATTCTACAGAGAAATACATAGATTCCTAAGATATATATATATATATATAATAATTCAAACAAATATATTTAACAATATATATATATATATATATATATATATTGTTACCTCAACTTTCTCAGTACATCTTTCACTCATTTACCCTCAATAAACTCTCATTTATTTCAAGTAGCTAGTCAATTGAATTTTATACTAACTTTAGGATCAAATATACCTGGGGTGCCAAATTGCAGCTATAAATTGTAATGCCCACCAGAGATCATCATTATTAGCCATATTTTGGACTATAGAAAAAACTAGAGAAAGTAATTAAATTGTCTCTCAAAAAAAATAACAATAACAATAATATTGATAAAATCATTCAATCTATGTGGTCTTCATTTCAAACTCAGATGAGTCATGTAAATATTTCATGATAAATTTATTATAAAATTCATAAGAATGAGACAACTTTCTTCCACAACTTTATTATAAATATCTGATCTCGAGTGGTAACTACAGAAAATACTATATATAGTTCTCATTTATATATGACTGGAAATAAATCAGTAATTAATGCAGAGAACTCATAATCTATGTTCATAACATAAAATTATTATTTAATTTAATACTAGATAAAAAAACTATCATAATATATCCTCCCCATTTAATTCCATTACTTTATTTTTCATTCTCAGCATCTATCACTTTCAAGAGCTACAATTATATAACACAGAATGTCTATGTTATGTTCTCTAATCTGAGAATCCTTAATCTTATTTCTCTAACACACATATATCTTTCGATCAATTATCAATTCATGATCCCTATTTTATAATAGTATAATAATTTTATTATAATATGCTACTTGACTTCCAAACTTGCTCTTAGATTAATCTGTCAAGAGGTGCCCATATAAGCGATTACAATGGTAGTGGATATGATCCCAAATATGCTAAGTTGAATTTTGATATGAATTTAATATTGAAAATCACTCTAAACACTGAGAGCAGGAAAGGGATTTTATGTCTGCTCCCAATATTCACAACATTACAATGAACCAAATGATTAAATTTATTAAACTTAACTTAACTCTTCCCTGTTATTTTATTCTATTATATCTAATCTATTGATCAAATTTTAATTAATGATTTTAAACCTATCATATTTTGCTAAATTAAACTATGGAAGTAAATCATGAACATTAATCAGATAAATCAATCAAAATTTACTTATGAAAGTAAAGTACGGAAATAAATCATAAAATCACATTATGCAAATTAATTATGAAAATAAATTATGTGAAAATGAAGTTTATAAGAGTGACTTATATAAAAATGAATAATGTTATTTGAATATAGAAATAATCAAGATAAAATCAATACTGTAAATCAATCATGGAAATAAATTATCAATATAAAATTAACTATGTGAATCGAATATGGAAACAATATAATAATGACTACTGCAAATCGATCATGGAAATAAATTATCAATATAAAAATAAATAATTAAATTTAAATATGAACTAATATTAATTTAAATATCGGTGATGAATGTAGATTCTGGAGATATTTGAAACATTGAAACACAAAACACAATGTAATCTTATAACAATAATAAAATTTTATTACATTAACAACAATGATAAAATTAAAATAAAAACATACTTAATTATAATATTGTTACACTCAAATATATGACTCAGATCTTTTAAAGACTATGGTTCGAATACATGTTTAATTAACTACTTTTCTGGATGACTTATTTATTGTTTTGCCCATTTATTTATCAAATAAATAATTAATAATAATAATAAACACAAACACTCACTCTGATTCCGTATATTTTAGCTTTAAGAAAACTTATATCTTGAAAGAGAAGAAAACCTATAAATTTCTACTTCCCTCCTTTTATTGTAAACATTGTCCATTGGACTATTCCAAAATAATATATTTGTTTCAATTATTCTAACTAGCAATGTTAAATAATCATAAATTTCTAAATCATTTTATCAAGTAATAATTTTCACATTTCTAATGAAGAAGGGAGATATGCCATAAAAATCCCCTACTGATCTTGCAAATGGGTTTAAACTCAAAACCCACACTTTTACATTCATGCCGTCAGATCTTTATATTTTTGACAGTATATATCTTGATAGGTCAGTATGTCAATCCAGCTTGATGACCTCAATTTATCATCATTCACAAAAAAATCAACACAGATCGGTTAGTTTATTAATTAAAATCTTTGTCATTCCTCATCATACATATACATCTGACTGAATCCTTATCCTTTCTGGGCCACTTTTATTCTGTCCCACATAAGAAAACTCTCTTCATATCCCACTCCACCATGCAGTATTTATAACATGTACACAGCAGCATCTTAGTAAGGAAAATTTAAAAAAAACAACAACTCCTAACTTGAACTGTTTGCTTGAGCCAGAGGGAGATCTTTTCTTAAGATCTGGAGTCATGTAAAGAGCTCCTACCTAGATACCTTCTCTCTATATTAGCATGTAAAACATTTTCTACTATTAAACAATAACTTTATTAAAAATTCCCTATCTTAACAAAATAAATGGAGTGAAACTCAGTCATCTCTGACTGCCATGGTAAATAAATCATGAGACAGCTATTTTCCATCTATTGGGTGGTAGTATAACTTTACATTAGTAATGACAAGCATTTACAGCTTTATATATGCCCACCCATACATCGATTACAGTCTAGATAAATGACCAAGACTAACCAGATCCTGAATCAAAACATATATGAATTATTTCAATTTTAAACAGTCAAGCCAACAACATACTTAATATTTATATTAATAACAGATCATCAACACTTGTAGCATAATTATGGATTTTTTTTACATGATCATCCATATTACTCCTCTTCATATTTAATACTAAGCACAAATTAAAATTTTGTTAAGAATATAAAAAATATATCATTTCTCTCTTTTCTTTTAAATTTAAATTTATGTGAGCATTTATACTTAAATGGTATCAAAATCATTTTCCTTTCCTTCCTTTAAACATTTTAAACATAAAAAAAGTATTAAATTAAGATAATCTAGTGGTTAGACGTTAACATATTATATAAACAAAATAAATAAAAAAACAAATGACATATTATATAAACGAAATAAAATAAAGAATAAAAATCAACATTATGATAGACTCTTTCCAATGTCTTTTCCTTCTACTGTCCATCAATCAATTAATGTATTCAGTTCATTTTATTTGAGATAGCTATATAAATGCACATCAGACAGTTATTTTTAACTAAAGTGTATAAAAACGCACAGACAGTCATTTGAATCAAGATAGATAAAAATGTAGATAGTTATTTTAAATCAAAATTTAGCTACAGGATGATTAATAAATTTTAAAAGAGTTCTGTTCATTACCTTCCATTTTGACGAGTTTTTTCCTTGGTTTGAATTGATTTGTTTCTTTTCTTCTTCTTTTTTTATTTTAGAGGCTCAAAATATAGACAACAAGCAGTTTCTGATTACTAAACATGAATTAACTTTTTTAAACATTATACAGAATTTTGCTACATTTCTTCAAATGAATTTTAACCAGCCAAATAATTGTTTTTCTTTCAATTTCATACAAAAGTTTGACAGTTCTCTCCTTCAATGAACTCCCAATAAGCAGAATGGATAAGTTGTAGAATTTGGTATAAAATGTCTTATTAAAAGTTGATTTCTTCATAATTGATATGAAAAAAAGAAATATGCACCACTTATATATGAATTAGAAATTCATATTTTGGTATACTGTAAAACTTAAATACATTATTAAACTCTGAGAAAGAAAAATTAACAAAAAAAAAACTTGGAGAAAAAAAAACTTTCAGAGATAGATTAATTTTTAGTTAGTTAACAAAAGTTCTCAATTACACAAGTTCCCCTCATTCACTTTTCCCAGCCACTTTTATAGGGTGAAGGAGAAAAAAACACATGCTAATCCCCTATCCCCACAGGTGGTTTTTTTTCAAATCTAATTAAAAAACTTCCACTCAGAGTGAACAACTGACTCTTTACTAGTTGTTAATTTTGACAACTTTCTTTTCCTCATCTTAAAGCATATCTCTTTAGTTAACACATTAGCGATTAATTTATGGAAAAGTAGTCAAAGAAGATCTAATCAAAAACATAAGCTTACTAACACTTTTTTGGTCAAACAAAGGTTACATTCATTCTTTTTTTTTACTTATCTAAATAATTTATTATTTAGATTTACATTTTAAATAATATAGAAAATTATGTCAATTTCTATAAAGGAAAGAAAAAAATCAAACCCATATATTTGTATTACACACACATACATGTGCAGACCATTCAATAGCAAACTGATTATTCAGATTATATGAACATAAATATCCATCATAATTTCTTATAATTACAAGCATAAAATCAATTATAATTTCTGATAATCATAAACCCAAATATCCATTATAATTTCCTATAACTTTAAACTTATTCTCTAGAAAGAAACTGTTAACTAAAGCTACTGACAATCAATTCAATTTTAATTCTCATCACCTTTTTAGAAATAGATATCAAAATTCATAAGACTTTATCTTAGCCATATAAATATTTATTTCTCAATTATTAGAGTGGTAAATTATTATAGCAGTGTACAAAATAGAATTAATCATGCCCCCTGCATTAAATAATGCTAACTATATTTTATATAAACACAAACTGTCTCTATATATGTTACTTTTAAGCTATATAGCCATGGATTTCTCAAATAAAACTTTTAACTTTTCTTATATTCAAAAAAAAATTTTTTTTCCACAATTATTTTCTTTTATTACATTTGGTTTATAGATGAAATAAACCAAAAGGCTACAATATATATATATATATAAATATAAAAGACCCAGAAAGAGACCATATGTGATATATAAATATAAAAGACCCAGAAAGAGACCACATGTGAGATGGATGAATGAAATAAGAAAATGTGCAGGGGTGTTGTGGAGAAGAGAAGCTAAAGATCGGAGAAGATGGATTAAACTTGGAGAGACCTTCATCCTGCAGTGGATTGATAATGGTTGATGATGATGATATATATATATATATATATATATATATATATATATATATATATATATATATATATATATCAACATAACCAAACTAGATTTGGGAAAACAAGAATTCTAAAAATTATGATTAAGAGAAAATACATGTACTTATTTCAATTCATTTTTTATTAACTAATTTACCAAGATAACTTAAAGCAAAGCTCTATGCTGAAATCATTCATATATTTTTTATTTAAAAAAATAATTAACAAATAAAAGAATGAAATAATTAGACCAATGATAAATGTGGCATTCTCAAAGTGTATATATATATATTGATTGTCTCTATTTATAAAATGCATATATATATATATATATATATATATATATATATATATATTGATTGATTGATTGATTGTCTCTATTTATAAAATGCATATATGTTTTCATATAACCCATAGAAATAGTATTTCCTTCTGATTTCTCTTATAATTTAAATGAGCTATTTCTTTCTTTATGATCAAACCATAAAATTATTTCACTATAGAAAAAAACAAAACTCTAATTTGAATCTTCCTTGTTCTTTTTTTACAATGAGAAAGGATCCATACAATTTTAACCAATTAAAAAAATATTTTCAACAAATAATGTTTTCAATTATTTAATTTCCTCTAAAGTAATATAAATATAGAAGTACAACCTACAATACTTTTTCTGACTGTGGATTTATTCTTTTTCTTTTAGTCCATATTTGTAGGTGCCTAGTTGAGTGTCTTTATATGAAATCTTGCAGATAGTAATTTATTCAACTTCTTGTTAATGTTTCTTTTGTTATTATTGCTTGCCAATAGTTACTTTTATTCAGGTAGCTTATGTTCTTTTGTTTTTTAAATCCTAGTTTTTATTTTAACAATTATTTTATTGCAAGTTAACCCAAATTGAGACAGCCATGATTTTGAATGGATCATGTCATAAGAAGTGTTTTGAAAGTTTCTCCATTAAGTACATTTCTTCTGCCACATTTCTTTTAGTGAAATTTGTTGGATAGTTGAGTCAATATAGATCAGCTTTTAGCAAGAGCTTGGCATATGTTTTCCTGAAGATTTGTGATGATGGTATTCTAGTTGTATTTATATAGTGAATTATTTCCATCATTTAATATGAGTATTGAACATCTTTAGAAAAATTTAACTTTATTTAAATATTCCAAATACATTCAACTGTTAGTTGCAGTGCATTAAACAGGTTAGTCTATGCACAATATTTCAAGAGATATTTTACTCTCATCTTCTTCAGGTGTTGCTGGCCTGACCAGTAATAGTATTAGCATAGGATTCAAACCTGTACCCTTAGATTCCTGAGTAATAAATTTTAAGACATAAGCCAATTTAGTGTGACTACACAAATCATTAATCAACTTTGCTCTTAGGAAAAAGTGGAGAAGTCAGGAGGAACCTCATAGTTAAATATATGAAATTTCTATTGACAGTTGCCTTTGTCAGGATGGATCAGTTGGTTAGAGCATTACCTTATAATTCAATACTCAAGAATCTAAGAGTCTAGGTTCAAGTCCCATGCTAATACTGTCAATAGTTATGCCAGCAACCCCTGAAGAAAGGAAAATAATATCACTTGAAACATTGTGCATAAACTAACCTGTTTGATGTGCTATTCTAATAGTTGAATGTATTTGGAATATTTAAATAAAGTTAAATTTTTTTAAAGATATTTAATACTTATATTAGATAATGGAAGTAGTCCAATATAAAAATACAACCTGGCAAATGGTTTTGGTAAGCTCCATAATGTTATATTCCTTTTCTATCATTTTAAAAATAAACATATCAATATCAGATTTAGAAACTACGCTTCTGATTGCTAAATTTATCCCTAAATAAAATCTATTGAAATGTACTGCTGATACATTTCATTATTTTTTTAAAAAAACCTTCATATAAGTATTAGTATTCCAGTCACATGACTACTTCAAAAATTATTACATAAAGGCTAGACCAATCAATTTTTCTTTTGCAAGAGAGATTACCTTTTTTAAAAATTTTAAAACAATTATTCTGTTTACACACTAATTGAAATAAAACTTTTAGATTTTTCAGAAGTAAAGAATTTAATTTCTTCTTGTTTTTTTATTTTTTTGAAAAGTAAAACATTCTATTTAAAAAATAAAACAACACATGAAAATTTTTCTTTTTTTTTTTAAATTTTCTATCTATCTTTAATAAAAAATTAAACTTTTATACTATTATTATTATTTCTTAGAATTCATCATGTGATTATTTTAGATATGTAAGCTTTTTAAAAAATGTAACCTAATTAAATTTCTATTTAATTTATTCTCATATCCTGCAGATATGAGAATAAATAATTCTTCTCTATATGTATGTGTGTAATGATAAACAATATTTTATATTTAATAAATGCAAAGTCAAAAGGCAATTGCAAATTTTGTTTAAATTAATAATTGAACAGATTTTGAGCTTCCAGGGTCAAAAGCTTTTTACAATAACAAAATAGTTTATGTTTATTATGGTTATTTTGAGTTTTCTAGAGTATAACCTAAAATCAATTTTTGTATAATTGCTTCTGGAAGAGCTGATATTAATTTTATAGAGATTATTTATTTATTTTTAAAACTCTATAATACATTTTCACTTGTCATATATGTAATGATAAATAATATTTTATATGAAATATATGTAATAAAATATAGTAATTACATTTTTTAAATTAATAGTTGAACTGCCTCTAGCTGTCATGTTCAATAATTTTTAGTAAAAAAATGGACCATTTCTTACTGCAGTTTAAATCTTTTTATTTAGAGTTATCTATAATAAGGTTGTCCATCATTAGGTAATACAAAGAACACACAAAAAGATTTGTCAAAGGCCATATTCAGAATATATATATATATATATATATATATATATTGTAATGGAAACGTATATGTAGCAGCCCCAGGATTGGACTAGCCAAATGTAATGGAACCTATAATTCAGAGCCTCACTTGGATGCTCTAAATGTAATGGAACTTAAGGTAACCCATGTTTGGGTAAGCCAAATGTAATGGATCGTACTTGTTATATTCCATTTAAATTGAAGAAAGACAAAATTATCCCGGTTATATAAATAATGCAATGGAAACTATATGGTAGCTCATAATTAAGCAAGTTAAATATAATGAAATGTATATGAGTTATTCCATTTATATTAAAGAATGAAGAAAAATAAACTTGTTCCAATTATATTTTAATAAATTGTTTAAATTGCCCTCCCAGCTAGCTTTATATAAAACAAATCTAAAATCATACTAATCAATAAGATCTTTAAATAATTACAAAGGCATTATTTATAAAAATAAATAGCACATCTTTATTTTATGTTATCGTTTGACTTTAAATAATATTAATGTTTCAATATTAATATAAACAATGAATATATAAAGACATATTTCTGCCTAATAGTTATAATATAAAGATAATAATTAATATATAGTACCTCAACTTATAAATTATATTTTCAGATTTTAAAATTATTTAAATATTTATCTTAAACATCATCTGTTATACGTTTAATGTTATAATAGAATAAGACGCTTAAATTGATCATTCACAAACGTTACATTTTACAATGAAAAATAAAATAAACAAAAAAAAAAAAAAATATATCAATCTCAAAAATGTATATCCACACATCACACATATATATATAAAATTATTAAATACCTTTTTAAAAGTTCACTTAGTTAATTGTCCTTTTAAGAATTAATTTAGTCCATGAGTTTTTTCATCTGTATATTTTATTATTTTTATTTTTAGAATGCATTCTATTAAAAGAACGACGAAACGATTTCATTAAAGAAGATTATTAATTCTTGAATATATGCATATTTTATTAAAATGTTAAATCCAGTACTTCAATTACAATTACTTCCGGGTTAGAATTAAATTGACGATAATACATTTAAGATAGCTATGCCAGCTTTTAATTCCAGACGCGATGAAATTTATACGTTGAAAATTTTAGTTGTTCCATTGAAAAATTGCTTTAGAATATATGAAAGCGATGATGATGATGCAGCCCTAGCTGCGATATATCCTTATTACCCCGTCATAATTTATATGTTTATTACAAAATATATATATGTTACTTCAGTATTTTAAAAATGGTAAACTTTAAAGAAATAAAATGTAATAAAATTCTATCCTTCAGTTGTTTGTTCTATATCCCATTTTTAATAAGCAATAATCCTAATAATGGCTTCCTTATTATTGTCGCATGGTTTCATGCCAGCAGATGCCATTTTAAAACTCATGTTATAGATATGTTCTCTTTTACAACAATTAACATCAAAATAAAAATAAAATATCAAGTATACATATAAAAAGTATCAAATCGAAAATTTAACATCTTTTAAAATACACATAAATAATTATTTATTGCATTTAATAATCATTATAAATAAAATAATTTTTTTTATAATTAATAATTTATATGTCCTTATTTATTTTAATAATTAAATGTTTATAACGATGTACTATCAATATATATAAATAAAATAATAACTTCAAATAATAACTATATTTAATAAACATAAAAGAAAAATTTAAATATTTCATATGTAAACTTCAACTTAAAGAGATTTTTTTTTTTTTAATAACGAATAACAAATTTTTAAAATATAAATATCGACCTATTGATATTTACAATTCCCTCAAATCCACCGAAAAAAAAATGTCTTTGCAAATAACTAATTAATTATGAAATATCGAAAAACTTCTCAAATTTGTAATCTTTCTAAGGACTAACATGGTTTAAAGAATATTATTTTTCATATTAATAACCACATTCATTTATTTATATCTATCTCTCAGATCATCTAGATATTTATCCAAGTTTTCTTAAAAAAAATAATAATAATCAAAAGTGCCTTTTCAATTCTTCCTGTAAAGAATTTCCAGTATGTTAAACTTTGTGAAAAAGTTTGCCCTAATTTACAAGATTTTCATATAGCATTTTGGTATAACTCAATTGCTTTTGAATAATTTTGAGATAAGTACCTAAAGATTTTGCTATGAATTCCTTAGATTCTACATCTATATCCTTTACATAAATAGTAACTTGATCATAAGCACTAACATAACTCTTAACTTTATCAATAATAGTTGCTATTTTATCAGATAATCTTACTTTTCCTTTGACTATCTTGATAAACATCATCGACTTGAGTAAGTCTTTATTTTACTTATTCTAGGTTCAATTAAAAACAATTCTCTGGATAATTTTGAATGATATTCATTCAAATTTTCTAAATAATCCTTTAAAAATCGCAAATCAGTGTGATATAATTTCAACATTAAAGAACTCTTGAAAATCATTTTGTTTTACAACAATAACATTATTATATTAATTATTTTCAGTTTAACTTTAGGTTTACTTAAATTTCTTTCCTTAGTTATATTTTCTTGAAGAAAATCTTTATTATTTATCTTTCCATCTATAATTTTAAGTTTAACTTTAGCTTTTCCAATATCTTTCATAAAATTTATGCTTCTTTTAAGATAATTTATTTTAAACTTATCTCTACTTAACTCTTTGAATTTTACTTTAATTTTCTTCATATTTTTACTGGTATAAATTATCTCAAGAAAATCTATTTTAATTTTCTCTTTACTTCTGAATTTAAGTTTTATTTTGACTTTGCCTAAATCTCCATTTGGATCAATTTCTACTTTCATAAAATTTACATTATATATTATATTGTTAATTCTTGTAAAGAATATTTCTTTGTAAATATTAATTTTTGTATAAACGTTTCCACAATTAATGGTACATTTTTGAACTAGATTTTGTATTTCATCTTTAAATTTATTACTGGTATTATCCATAATCTTTAGTAATTCATTGTCTAATAACTTTAGATATTTTTCACCTAAAGAATTTAATTTTATTTCTACAGATTCATCAATTCTTTTATCCTTACTATAGTATTCATCAAAAATTTTAGGTTTCATTATAGTCTTTCTTTCAACTACTTCTAATCTGGCTATAATTCCTTGATTTTCTTCCTTCATTTCATTATTTATTTCTTCAATTTTTACTTTTAAAGAATTAGCTTCCACTATTGTCTCTTCTCTATATTTTTCCATCTTTTCATCAAATTTTACTTCTACTCTTCTAATACTATCATCTACCAAAACTTTTAATTCATTAGAATTAATTTTCATTTCAGCTCTAAGTTCTTTTAATTCATTAGAGTTAGTTTTTAAACTAGTCTCTAGTTTATCATATTTAGACTCTAGTCTCTCAGAATTTGTTTTCATCTCAGCTTTAAGTTCATCATATTTTGTATTTAAGTTAGATTCTAGTTTCTCATATTTGGTATTTAATCTAGATTCAAATTTTTCCATAAAATCTCTTAAGTCAAAATCACCATTAACTGGCATTTTATTACTATTGTTATCCATTATTATTAATAATACAATATTATATACTCATAAAATAAAATCTAAGATATATATATATATATATATATATATATTTCTATATAGTAACTATCACAGATCAAGGGCTCACCATCTCCAATCATTATTCCAACAAGCAATTTTTTAACTAAAAATACAAGCCTTTTAATCTTATAATATATAATAGCTATCTGACAATCTAAATTTTACTTATTTGAACTCATGAACTTTTTGGCTTAAAAAAAAAATAATTTTATCTATCACCATAACATCAACAAATTTCTCTAAAATATATATATATGCAGAGAGTAACAACTGATATCACTAAATAACATTTATTTATTTTTTAATGATAATAAATATTCTACACTTATACTATATTAAAATGTGGATACTTCATATCAAATTCAATATAACCTTGAAATATTTAAACTACAACTAAATGTTCACATGCCTTAAAATAACTAATTTGATAATATAGTGAGACAACTTTCTCATTCAAAATAATGGTAGTTAAATATAAAATACTTAAATCGATACCTATAAATTTTCTGGACTTTTATACTTAATACCATTTTATACACATAAAAAAAAATATCCACTTCACTTATTATTAACTTTTGTGCTTGAAATATTTTACTAAAATTGTACTAATGCAGTTTACTACTAACAAATATTTACTAATTGAATTTCATGTTTAAAAGTCACTTACAAAAAAAAATAAAATATTAATATACTTGTTTTCAAACCCTAATTGATAATCAATGTAATAGATTAATTGTTACAAACAATAATCAATTAATCAAACTCTTAAGTTTGGTGTTATATTTTTAAGTTATATACTTATCTATTCCTCCAAAGATCCGACAGATATTGACAACCAAAAGATTGATTAGCACTTCACAACTTTGATGCAGATAAAAGAATTCAATCATTACTCCCAAAGCATACAATGTTTCATGAACACTTAGATGACTATCACATTTCATTCTATCCTATCTACTACAACCCATAATAATTTTTCTTAGAACACCATTACACTACCCTCCTTATATTTAAGTCTTAGGGGCTATTATTTATAAATATTTCCTTGCTCATCTTTGGGAGACTTAGAGGCAAATATTATACATACATTAAAATAATTATATCTTACTCTCTCTGGAGTTTTAAAGATAAAATCATGGCAGGACTACTGTTAACTGCTTCATGATAAATAATAATAAACATCAAGATTTGGGTTGGAGCAATGAATGAGACTAATCAATCACAAGTGACATGAATGCATCACATCCTCAAGATAATAACCAAAATTCCCCACTCAACATCAATACCTGCAACAGAACCAACCAAACTCCAACAATCAAATATCCCATCCAACCTTCAAAATTATAGATTTTCTACAACTCAAACTTTCCAAATATGTACAAAATTATTATACTATAATTCAACACCATCAATATACTTTTTAAATTGAAATTAAACTGCTTCATGACTATATTTATCTTTCATCACTAAAAAAAAAATACAATAATATTAACCATCACCAACTAAACATAAGGCTAAAATATTTCCATTTATATATAAAAAAAAAATTAAACACACAAAAATGCTTCTCTTTCTTTAAACCATACATCTCATATTAATATATATACTAGACATCTTAATCTCAAGTATGTGGGGTATTTCAAGCCCTAATTAGCTTATTTCTAGCCCTAGTTGTTGCGCCAAATGTAATGGAAACGTATATGTAGCAGCCCCAGGATTGGACTAGCCAAATGTAATGGAACCTATAATTCAGAGCCTCACTTGGATGCTCTAAATGTAATGGAACTTAAGGTAACCCATGTTTGGGTAAGCCAAATGTAATGGATCGTACTTGTTATATTCCATTTAAATTGAAGAAAGACAAAATTATCCCGGTTATATAAATAATGCAATGGAAACTATATGGTAGCTCATAATTAAGCAAGTTAAATATAATGAAATGTATATGAGTTATTCCATTTATATTAAAGAATGAAGAAAAATAAACTTGTTCCAATTATATTTTAATAAATTGTTTAAATTGCCCTCCCAGCTAGCTTTATAGAAAACAAATCTAAAATCATACTAATCAATAAGATCTTTAAATAATTACAAAGGCATTATTTATAAAAATAAATAGCACATCTTTATTTTATGTTATCGTTTGACTTTAAATAATATTAATGTTTCAATATTAATATAAACAATGAATATATAAAGACATATTTCTGCCTAATAGTTATAATATAAAGATAATAATTAATATATAGTACCTCAACTTATAAATTATATTTTCAGATTTTAAAATTATTTAAATATTTATCTTAAACATCATCTGTTATACGTTTAATGTTATAATAGAATAAGACGCTTAAATTGATCATTCACAAACGTTACATTTTACAATGAAAAATAAAATAAACAAAAAAAAAAAATATATATCAATCTCAAAAATGTATATCCACACATCACATATATATATATAAAATTATTAAATACCTTTTTAAAAGTTCACTTAGTTAATTGTCCTTTTAAGAATTAATTTAGTCCATGAGTTTTTTCATCTGTATATTTTATTATTTTTATTTTTAGAATGCATTCTATTAAAAGAACGACGAAACGATTTCATTAAAGAAGATTATTAATTCTTGAATATATGCATATTTTATTAAAATGTTAAATCCAGTACTTCAATTACAATTACTTCCGGATTAGAATTAAATTGACGATAATACATTTAAGATAGCTATGCCAGCTTTTAATTCCAGACGCGATGAAATTTATACGTTGAAAATTTTAGTTGTTCCATTGAAAAATTGCTTTAGAATATATGAAAGCGATGATGATGATGCAGCCCTAGCTGTGATATATCCTTATTACCCCGTCATAATTTATATGTTTATTACAAAATATATATACGTTACTTCAGTATTTTAAAAATGGTAAACTTTAAAGAAATAAAATGTAATAAAATTCTATCCTTCAGTTGTTTGTTCTATATCCCATTTTTAATAAGCAATAATCCTAATAATGGCTTCCTTATTATTGTCGCGTGGTTTCATGCCAGCAGATGCCATTTTAAAACTCATGTTATAGATATGTTCTCTTTTACAACAATTAACATCAAAATAAAAATAAAATATCAAGTATACATATAAAAAGTATCAAATCGAAAATTTAACATCTTTTAAAATATACATAAATAATTATTTATTGCATTTAATAATCATTATAAATAAAATAATCTTTTTTATAATTAATAATTTATATGTCCTTATTTATTTTAATAATTAAATGTTTATAACGATGTACTATCAATATATATAAATAAAATAATAACTTCAAATAATAACTATATTTAATAAACATAAAAGAAAAATTTAAATATTTCATATGTAAACTTCAACTTAAAGAGATTTTTTTTTTTAATAACGAATAACAAATTTTTAAAATATAAATATCGACCTATTGATATTTACAATATATATATATATATTAAATTAATTGGAGAATTTTATCCTTAGTTAGGTTGATCAAACACACTAAAATTTCACAAATGAAATCATGGTGTTTAGCTTTTATTTAGTCAGTCATCAAAAATAATTTGGGTTGATGTATTTAGACAATAGACAACATGGGACAATTATTTCATTTTAATGAGAACACTGTCATATTTGACTTCAATTACTAAAATATGTATATCAATTTTAATCCTTGGTAGTTAATAATCATAATAAATTTGAAAGAGATTTATTTGTTAACTTTTATGAAATCTGACATGTTTTTCCATCTGGTAAGAACTTTAGAAAATGTTCACCTTTTCACTACTGCATAAGGTCTTTTATTTTATACTAAAATTCAATAAGTTGGATTTAATTTCTTTTTAATTTTATATCATAAATGAATAATATTTTCAAAAGTTATTTATGACCATTTAAAATGCCTAAAAATGTTATGTAAATCTGAAATGTAACATAAATCAGTACTTCCATATTAGACCTGCAATATATTTGACCTGCTCCATCTTTTCACAATCATATCACTCCACTGTTAACTTTCTAATCTTGTGATCTGACCAAATAATGCATATATTTTGAACTGGTGCAAACTTAAAATGATGAATTTGTCAAAAAGGACCACATGTACACAATATTTTCATAAGGTTTACAAAGTTATTGGCAGTCTGAATATGTATCTAAAAAGGTGTGGCAGTTGTAATATGAGACACACAAGAACTAAATCTAATAGTACTAAAAATATTAATTTTTAACAGTACTAAAAATATGAATTTTACACATAAATAAATCTGAAAAAGTTTTATGCAATTCCCAAATATTACTTTAAATATGGGCAAAACAATCACTAAATTACAAAATGCTTAAAATATACACATATGGTACATACAGTGTAATATATAACAGGAATTGTCGCAATAAAACAATCATCTGCTCTACTTGATTTTAAGTGGATACAATTTTGTTTCAAAATAGAGACTAAAAGTGTTTTTTTTTATTTCCCCCCAAATGGAGAGTTACTTAACACAAGATTGTGCGATATGTTGCTTTCACGGGATCTTCATTAGAAATGTTAATAAGGAGTTAAATGTATTTTTTTTTTCAAAAACAAAACAAAAAAAGAAATTAAATTACTATACTTTCATTATTTTTTCAATGTAGTGGACTAATTTTTTTGATGTTGTCCAGTATGATTCACACACCTTTTCTTTTGATTTAACTAAAGAATCAAAGTGCTTTGATTTACAAATACTAATACTGTATATGAAACATAAAACCATTAATCATTATATATCTGCCACTCACTAATTTATAAGAGAAACACATTTTATTTTGTACATTAATAATAATTATAGGTTGGACTATTTTCATCATCTAATATTAATTTTAAAGGTTTTTTAAAAAAAATCGAACTTTATTTAAACCTTTTAAATACCTTCAATTGTTAGAAATAGCACACGGGTTAATAAATAACACAATGTATTGAGTGGTATTATTTTCTTTTTCAGTGGATCCAGTTTTTGATTTCCATGCTAGTACTATCACTGGTCAAGCCATCAACACTCAAAGAAGAGGACAAATAAAACATTTGACACCTGTGTGCTATTTATTAATAGTTGAATGAATTTGAAAACTTTAAATAAAGTTTAAAATTTTCTAAAGAATTTAACACTTAGACTAATATAAAAATTATTATTAAAATACAATCAACACAAACTTAGAAAACACTATTTTGTATCTAAATTTTATTATAGCAATAGTGGGTTTTGCAACAGTTTCATTTTTGTTTATGTAAAAAATGTTAGTTTAATTTTCCTCCGAACAATTTTTTATAATTTTTTTTTTATTAATATATTATTATAGCAGTTGAAATTCACCAGTACTGTTTAAATACCTATAATTTATTCTTAATTTATTTTGCTTTCTGTTATTATATTATTAATTCTTAAGTTCTCTTTTATTTCATTAATCATTAATGACATTAGCATGTCAAGTTAGCAAAAAATCTGAGAAATATTTGTAATATATATATATATATGTGTGTGTATTTAACCTAAGCATACAAGCTAAAAGACTCTGGGAACCAGGAATCAAGATAAGCAGCAAGAATACAAAGTGAGTAAAAGCAATAATAATAATAATAATAATAATAATAATAATAATAATAATAATAATAACAACAACAATAATAATAATAATAATAATAATAATAATAATAATAATAACAATAATAATAATAATAATAATAATAATAATAATAATAATAATAATAATAATAATAACCATTACTCTCAAACTACTCTAACAAATAAATACTTATTCATTAATAGTTGCCTAGCTCAGAATAATAGTAATAATAATAATAAATTTAATCATGAGACTGTGTTCCCATGCAGAGAGGTACAAACTAACTTAAACTGAAATAAATTTCTAAGAATCGTACTTGACTGCATAGAAATGTCATTGAATTTCAACTCTTTAAGAATTGCAATCATATTCCCATGACTAACAATAATGATCCTACTTAAAAAAGCTAAAATAATATTTCAACTAAATATTTAAGAATAATAATAATAAAATTTATGATAATAATAAATTAACATTTATAGCTTTAATTTAAATTAAATTCTTATCTGAATCACTATATCTTAATTTCTATCTCAGGAATATCACATTACAGAAGGAACAAACATAGGATATTGGATAACAAAGGTACTTTTATGGAAATCCAATAATCAGATAAATTTAGAAAATATAGAATAATATTATATTATTAAACAAACTATAATAACTTTGTTCTACAATATAATAATTAAATAATTAAACTAATAATTCTGGGTTTTCTAGTTTTTAAAATTAATTAAAGAAAGATCTATACTATATTTTAACAGCTATAATACAAATATAGTTTAGATGATTAGGAATACTAAGCAATCATCTCTCATGATGATCATTAATAATAATATCAATAAATTTTTCAGAATAAAAATATAATACTCTTCCTCTTATAATGTGTTTTGAATAAAATTATTATTCTCTTAAAAAATAATAACAATAATGTAATTTGCATAGGGATATCTAAATGAAGCTCTGCTTACACATCATAAATTAATAAGCTCTGTATTTGAATGCAAAGATAAGGAAAAGAATAATATTAGTTATTGTTATATCGATTTTCAAATAAACATATCAAAATTCTTTAGTTTAATTTGAAGTAAATATATGTGACAGTGAAATATGATACTCTTGTGCAGAATCAGATAAATTTTGATTTCTTAAAAGCTTCTATGAAGCAGTTATATCTTATGAGCCAATTATCATATACCCCTTAAATAAAACCATTATCTTCATAAGTCATTTTCATTATTACAATAAATATTTCCAAGTAAAATAATTTATTATCAGTGTGCAATTTAAATATAATGTAAATATTGGATCAAATTAGGATTTGTGATGATGATGAATAGAAATATGAAAACATAAATAATGGAAAACTACAAAACTTTAAATTTCACATAATCAACAATTTATCAGAACATTTTTTTATAATTTACAAAAACAATATTTAAGTTTCATTTGCATCATATAAAAGATAAGATTTTTCTAGTAAGACAATTGTTCACAAATTTCACTAGAACAATTTTAAAGTTACAAAATTTTTAATAAAATTGACAATAAATTAGATTGCTAATAAATCAATTTCAACAATTATGTTTTCCTATCCCCTTGAAATAAACAATACAAATATTTTTCCATACTATTATATACTTTCAAGTGAGTAAACATTTTGACTAAGGGCACAATTATAAGTTGCACATTACTTTAGTTATACTAATATAAGCAATATAAAATATTACTATATCAATGAGCACCTTAAAAATAACCACTAACATTGGTAAAAAGCATGTTTTACTTTTTATAGCATATATGTAGTTCCTTCACTTAGTTAACAAGCATATATTTTGTTTTAATTAACTATTAACTATTTGGCAATAATTAAGCTTTTCAGAAATATAATTTCTGAAAGAATATTCCATATGCTCATGAATAAATTCAACTATTTTAAAATGAATAATAACTTAAGTCATATCTAAAAATAGTTTTCAAATTTCAAATTAATGTATTATAATTATTCCTATTATATTTTTTTTTAAAATAGCAATTATGAACTATCTTTTAGTTACCAATTATAATTTAATTGACTGTCTATTGCTATAGATTATTTGGCAAAATCACGATTAATTCAATTTTTATATTTAAATTATTATTAAAGATGCTTACATGTAATGCTAAGGAACACTAATATTACTACTAACCCTACACACACAGAGGGTATAAGACTTAGATTTTGTAACTACATACAAATGTGTAAGTTTGTGTGGATGGAATAACTTTCATCAAGATTTTAACAGACAATTGCTAAGTTAGGTGTGAATGTTTGTAATTGGCTTATTTTATAAAGATATTTGAATGACTTGAAGTAGGAAGTTTATGGGAATTACATCAAAATGGCCAAATCTGCATACATGGCTAAAAGCCCTATGTTTACCCTACAATTTATTATATGTGCTATGGGAATAAAACATAAAAAAACCTCAAAACCCATATAAACCAACAGTTACATTTTAACAAGAAATCCTTAAGTTTAAAACACTATAAGCACACCTAAGCAATGCACTACAAGTATTAGAGACATAACTTAGGAATAAAATATAAAATTCTAACACATAAAAAAAATAAATGCTTAATAACGGGACTATAATCACTATATTTCACTAGTATTGTCTAATTATAACAATAGCATACACATATAGCGATAAAATACACATGTAAATAAGTATTTACTAAAACAATTTACCATATAACATATATAAAATTGTGACCGTACCTATAATCCAACATAACAAAGCATCATTCATTCTGATACAAATATTTTTTATAAATTTCAAACAGCAATTAGCATGATATGAAAAATAATTTTCAGAACCAAAATACACTAGATTATTTTACCTTTAAATTCTGAAATAATACTAACTGACTTAAGCATATGAAAACAATTATAATAAATATAATATTCTAAATACATAAATAATTACCAAAAATGTTATTGTTTAATAACATTTATCCAGCAAAGTACCATTGAAACAACAAAATAAATTCATTATTCACCATACCTTTAATATACCTACATTATCTTATTTTATGCCTACATATAATACATTTTAAAATTCAACATGAAAAATATTAAACATAATATTTTTTAAAGCATAACAATTCAAAATTAAAAGTGAGGAAAGTGAAAATAAAAGAAAAAGTTAATTCTCTGTTTATCAACAGACTTCCAACGACGCTGCTAAGTTTAAAAAGTCACTTTCAATTCAAGCTTTTTTTTCTTCCATTCACTTATAGTACTGAAAATAAATTTTAAAATCATAACAGATAAATCTGGATAATTAATTCAGCCAAAAGTCTATTTTAAAAGTTTCATTTTTTTGTTTATAAGTGATTCCAGTTTGGAATAAATAATTTCTTTTTTTTCTTTTTAAATACAATTTTAGGATAAAATGTATTATTGATAAAACATAAATTAATTTATAAAATATTTCATTTATATGCATATATGACTTAAAATTGGTTTAGAGACTTTTTTTACTTTTACTTTTGACAACACAATTATAGACTATCATAATATATGTCTAACTAAAATTTATATTTCATCCATTCCATTGTAGGTAATTATAATATATCGTACATATAAGTAATAGCTTCAACTTTAACATTTTCTTGCATTATAAATTATTAAAATCATTGTAGTATCATTAAAAGTAATTAAGATAACAGTTCTGCATTTAGGAGTTAAACAGAAGATTAAATAGTTCAATTCAGTAGAGTTAATATTAGGTCATTTTACAGGCATTTAAAAGTTTATAAGCGTACAGAAAAAGATTTAGGTAATATAGCAAACAAATTCTTATGTAATACACCATTCCTTTGTCAGTTGTTTCAATATGGTTAAATTTTTTTGTAGACATAAGCAAGAATTTCAGCAATAATGCAATTTTGTCAAAGCCATTCTATGTATTTTCCTTTTCTCTAATTGTTATTATAAGCAATATCAATGTGGCCCTTATTGAGAGTTGACAGGTTATTTTCTATTCCATATTAACATTGCTTTAAATAAAGGAAAATTTGAAAGACATTTTTATATAATAATATTAACTCTTTCTTTTAGCACAAAAATTTATTTTTAAATTGTTTATCACTTTCTTAATAATTTTCACTCACATATACACAACCATTTCCCCTCATTTTATATCTAATCCAATTGATCAGCTGACATTTACTGAAATCAATCATGCAATAAAATTGATTTCAGTTGCTAACTTGAACTTCTATTTTAGTCTTAATTAAAAGAAAGAAAGAAATATTTTAAAATGGCTGTTTAATTACATAATATTTGAACTTTTAATAAAATACTTTTTTTATAATTATTTAATAAACCAAATATTAAACTAGCATTACCTTAACAAATTATTTTTCATATTTATTTATTATGTATTAAATACAAGTAAATTTTTAATAGCTTTTAACTAAAATAATTATTATCATTAGCAAATGAAATATTGTAAAATAATACACATGCAAGCACATAAACCTACACATCTATAATTGGAAATGCTTTAATTGGATACTGCTTTTCCTCACATAATTCCCCCCAAATATTAATTTAAAAAATTGAAGTTTACTTACTTTGCATATCTAATTTATCTTCATTAAAATATACAAACTATATTATTTTAATAAGTACTAGTAAAATTTGTATAGTTTAAATGACATTATTATTAAAATTTATACTTATTAATAGATTACTTATATGCATTTTAAATATTATTTAATATATTGATAAACCTATATAAGATAACTCCAAGTATAATTTAATTTTAGTCTTAAATAGTCACAAAGAATATTACTTATCTAAAATTTAAATTTTTATCATTTTGTGTATCTAACTGTTTTAATTAGGACACAAGACTCAATTAAAATTGGTATAATATATATATTGCAGTATTACTTTTAGAATGATCTCTATCAAAAACCTGGCAGCCGAAGCTTACTAAATTGATAATAAATCTACAACTGATAGTCAAGGCCTTTATAGGTAAAATATATTTTTCTGTTTTATCTTAGTGAAAGTTCTTTGAATACACAAAGGGGATAATACATGACTACAACCAACTGAGATTTTTATTTGTCTAAAAGAATAACACCCATTAAATAATCAAATATCATTTTTCCAACCTTTCAAATAAAGTCTTCAATACTTTACATATAATAAATTTTATATTACCAATAGCTAACTGAATAGTTTATTGTTGTTTTAGTATGAGCTATTGTGCTCTAAATTATATTTGAAAACCAGTTAGTTTTTGGAAATTTATGGATTATTTTGTCTAAAATAATGAATAGGAGTTTGTTTGAAAGGTTATAAAGGTACTTATTTATTAATATAACTTCAAGAAATTACCTTTGCAGTTTTTTTTTTAAAATGGTGCATATAAATCCTGAGATGAAACAGAGGGTTTCGTTGTTACTTACTTTAGTAAAAACAGTTTTTTATTACAGTTTTATTTCCATTGCAGTTTATTTAGGCTTTCAGAAGAGAGCTGACCCAGGGATGCCAGAATTAAGACCTCTTAGCTTGCTATGGCAGTAAGTCACCTGTGGAAACAATCAGCGAGTTCATTGTAAAAGTTCAAGAATTCCTATTATGTAAATATATATATATATAATTTTCTTTTGCAAAAAAAAAAAAACTTCAAGAAGTTTAACTTTTCCTGTTGAATGGTATTTATTTAAAGCTTCTTGGAAGATAAAATTCAATTTGTTAGTCATATATCAGCATTCTTTGCCTACTTTAGGTCTTAAACCAAGATAAAAGGGAGATTATTTTTTAATCAATAAAGGATGACCTGACAATAGATTTTGACTATTTTAAGTTTTGAATGTTATGTTGTGAGTTACATTTACAAACAAGTTTGTTGACAATTTATGATTTAATATATATATATATATATATATATATATATATATATATAAATTGTATATATACATATATATATATATATATATATATGCCTGTATATACACAGAGGAGTTCTGATATTTCTATATTTGGTTTTAAGGTCTTTAATATATTCTGTAAATTAGTTTAACTTAACAATGTTTTGTTTATAATACTGTAAACTGCACTGTCCTGTGTCTACTATACTTTTTAAAACTCATTTATACATATTTATATTATCACTTCAACTTAATAAGCTTATAGTAATATACAAATTAAAATTATCAGACAAATATGTTTTTTAAAATAAAATAATGCAGTTATAATATATATATATATATATATATATATATATATATTATAACTGCATTATTTTATTTATATATATATATATATATATATATATTGTGCCAAACAAAAGATTTTGGTCTCACATATACTGATCACAAGGGTGCCACTAGTCTGAAAATCGGAACTAAACATTTATTTTAAGGATGGACAGGATATACAAACCTGAATGCGCTGGGCTACCTCAACTAAGCAAATGAGATCTTATGTTTTGTTCTGACAGTTGGAAAGGTAGCAACAGAAAACAAAATCAACTAAGTAAAAATGAATAAATATTTTATTAGTAGCATGATTAAATAAATATAAATCTAGATAAAGTTTAAAATCCACTTAAAATGGATTACTTGCATATTTATCTAAAAAAAGTAAAATATTTTAATATGGTTTAGAGAGCGATTTCCTGTGTGTGATATATCAGAAAGAGTGCAAAATATAGACAGTAGCAGAAGTACTAGTAAATATACAATGATCTCATGCAAGAAAAAAAAAGGGGTTAACTTCTTGCTTATAACCCATACTTATAAAAAGAATAAATCTCTGTATTTAAGATTTCAGAGAGCTTATGCAGAAACAGGAGAAATGCAAAGACAGCTTCCAAAACATTAACTAAAAAAAGAGCATTGAAAGTTAATCAATTGACCTCCCTCTGAGTGAGACAGCCTAGGAGCTCATGATCTACCTTTTGAGAGTGTTAAAATGATCGTACGTGCTTCTAAAAAATGATTGGGAAGTTTGAAGGAATAAAACTAAAGACTATTATATTCTGTAAGAGTCTTATAAATAATTATAGTTTGATGACATAAATAGGACTAATAAAAAATGAGTCATGAACCAGAGGCTAGTTAAAATAGTCTGTAACATCCAGACTGTTCTCTATAACAAAAAAGGAATATGCAATTACAATTAAGACTATACTATCTTACTTACTATGACTTAAATGGAACATATAGCACTGGTTTGAAGTTAGCACTTGTTTAAGAGAAAAATGTCAACACACAGAAACCGAATTACATAAAATAAAAACTTGAAACACATGTATATTTAAAAGAAAACAAATTTAAGTCAATAAAAGTATTCAAATTATAGAATGTAAGGTACCTTAACAAATTAGTTAAATGCTAGTGCACTAGGCTTATTAAACATGGTCCATTGATCTGGATTCACTGATGATAGGCTTGGGCAAGTCAGTTAGTAGTTTTTTGTAGTTGATTCTTATGAAATTATAGGCTGTTAATGGAGACACGGGTAGTACAAACCTGTCCTGGTGAAAATCTTAGCACATCATGGTAGGAGAAAATATTATTGCGGTAAGTTTAGTATTCATTCTAAGTAGAATTATTGCATGATCAGCTTTCTTTCAGAATATGCAGGAATCATTCTTCTCTCAGAGTTTTTGCAGGAATAGTTGGTGCAAGTATTTCTCAGAGTTTGTATAAGTATCTCTCAGAGTTTTTGCAACTATATCTCGGAGTTGGTGCAACTATATCTCAGAGTTGGTGTAAGTATCTCTCAGAATTGGTGCAACTATAGTACAATAGTCTGATTAAGTCGTTTATAGAAGAATCTTTCATATCTGAACCAATTACAATTTTTTTTTTAATTTAAATTTATACAATTCTTTATCTAGTTAACAATAGCTATCTAATTAAAGAAAATAAATTGCCTTTTACAGATCTAGGGATTAACAAATAAAAAATTCTTTCTTTCTTTAATTAGTCACTCTTATCAATATAAATCTTAAATATGAAAACAATTTATTATACAATTTATTTTTACATAAATAATAAAAAAAAACTAATCTTAGTTTTCTTTTTCAAAATTAAAAACTAAATATAGCTGTGGGGTTAAAATATAATTCCCACGTACATACATATATATTTGTACAAACATAAAAAAAACTTTTAATCAAGTTTTATAAACAAAATCTAACTTATATAAATTTATTTTTAACCCAATGACACTTCAACTTTGTAATGGTGTTTTAAGCATCCATTACAATATATAAGTAAGAATGCACATATTTGTGTATAGCCTTTCTATTCAGCTACAATGTCAGTTTTAATACAAGTTTTATACACTAACTAATAACAACCTTTTATTTACTTTATAGAAGAGATTAAAATACATTGTTTCTGTAGTATTAAACTTAAGTTATTTTTTAAATATAATATAATTTATTTATGTTATAAATTTGAAATATAAAATGCTATTTATTTTAAAATAAAAGTAAAAAACAATTAAAATTATATACAGTATTTTAAATCAGTAATTATAATGGTTGATGTTAATATTTTAAATAATTATTAATGCTCAGATTAAAAAATTTCTATTTATTTATTGTTTTAAAGTATTTGATTAATAAAAAATGAAGTATGTGTTGGTAAGTGTGCACACACACATTCATGTAATAATAAAATCAATTTACTTCCTGTTTTTCAAATTTGATTTATTACTTGAGTTAAACCAAATGTTCTATTTTATTTAATTGTATCAATTTCATAAAAAGTGTCTAAAATTAATAGTTATAATAATAATGTAAATTCTAAACTTTATATATCAAAATTTAAGTTGAAACAAAAGAGTTTATTATTAAAAGATAAATTTAAATGTTACAGAACAAAATTAAGAAAAAATGTTATTTAATAATATTAGTTATAAAATCATTTTAAAAGTCTAGACAAAATAATTAATATTGAAATTTTATCAAGTGTCTGGAAGTAATTAACCAATCAGGTATTGGTTAATTTTTCCTATTAATATAAGTTGAGCACATAAGAGGGGAGAAATTAAGAAAAAATTAAGGATTAGAATTATATTCCTTTTGTTTTAAAAATATAAGTATAAATTTATTGATGTCTTATTATTTAAACCTTAAAAATTATTGTAATAATTTGGGGAAAGTATGGGTTGTATCTTAAGAAGTTTATGAACTAATTTAACTATGGAATAAAAAGCCAAACTATCCTCATTGGTATATTATAGGAACTAACTAGAAACTTATGGTAATCAAAGGAAATAAAATATTTAAGTATATAAAAATGTATTTGGATAAAAAACTTGCAGAGTATCAAACTGTTTTGCCTACAGAACAACTCAAAGGATATGTAAGGAATTTATTGTTATTAATTTTCATATGCAGAATAATGAAAATTTGTTCCTAACCCTAACTATAAACAGTGATAAAGATATTGACTTTTATTTAGTAAAACTATTAACATTTCTTGATATAAATTTATTAGTGACTTTAGCAGGATGATAATAGCTTTAAAAGGAAAAACATATAGTGCAGAATAATTTTATAAAAAGTTTATCTACTAAGTAGAATTTCATCTAAATAATAATTAGTAATTATTAACATATTAAATATGGATTATTCAAGATGATAATTTAGAGTTTTATAATTCTTCTAGCAAATATTATTGGAATTATTAACATGTTAAATGAGAATGATTTGGAGAACTCTCTAAAAAATTTTAATTCTACAGTAATCAATCATTTTAATGTTGAAAAAAAAATAAAAATTAAAAAATTAAAAATGTCATTAAATAATAAGTTTCCCATTATTTAAACATGAAGGAATTTTTTTATCAATGATATAAAAAGCATGAACTTTTAATATAAAAACATTTTATTGTTATTGATAATTAACATTTATTTGCATTATCTTCATGTTTTCATTTATGCTGAAAACAACAGACAACGTGTGGAGGGGAGAAAAAAACCTCTTTCTATTCAAGTAAAAGTTTGTGGTCATCATAGTAACAAGGTTTCCTCTTGAAAAAGATTTTATTCTATTCAAAGAATTGAAGAAAACATTTTGTTTTATTACTTTAGTATATGAACTATAGTTTAAGATAATATTAATTATTTATAATCATTTGTTTATATGTTGTTTTAAATTTAAATATTTTAGAATTTTTGGTGTTAAATGAAGCAGAAAAAAAATCAATTTATTTTGATTATTATTCTACAAGATACATCCAGAAGTAACATTAACTAATGTGTCATTGATAATAATCATAAAAAATATCATGATTAAGGTAACATTAATATATTATTTTTTAGTATAAAATATTGGTGTTGGATTATTTAAACCAGACATTCCAGTAAAATAATATGTATAATATTTATTATGTATATATTTATATAAAGTATATGATAGAGGGGTGACTATATTTATTATAATCTGAATATGATTGTAAAAGTGTATGTATAATTGATCTCTGAATAAGTTAAAGATAACTAATTTAATATATTTATGATAAGTTATATAACATAAACTATTTGTTTGTTTTGTTTTAATCTTCTTACTATGTTTAAGATACGAAAATGTTAAGAATAAGTTTAGATATTATTTTAAAAAAGGATGAATAATATTTATATATGATGTTTAGGATTTATACAAAGTGTTTGATAGAAGTAGTAGTTCAGGAAAGTAGTCTTATTGGGAAATCCAGTAATGTTAAAGATGTGCTATTAATGTTAAGTATAATATAAATAAAAAAATTTAGAATATTTATGATATATGAATAGTACCATTTTTTGCAACTCTGTAAAAGCTTAAAAGAGAAGACAAGATAGAAATTAAAATAGACACAAAACGATGTTGCCATGATATCGTTTCTTATAATTTTGTAAAGTATCCATCCCACACTTACAATCCTGAAAATCAGACTGGTATTTACTTCATATTAGAGAATGGTATATTTGAGCAATGATAACAGCTAAACTTTCAAATGATGAATAGATAATGCATTTAATGCAAGAAGTGTTGAATATGGAACTAATCAAATGTTAACAATGTATAAATAAGGATGTATGATTTGTTTTTATCAAATTTTAAGTATAAAAATACAGAATGAACATCTAAGTTATATGAGATGTGGTGATTAAAAGAAAATTGTAAATAATATAATAACGTAACATATTGTAATGAACATTTTAATAAGTAAATGTTTATTTTATAATTAATAATAAATATTGAAAGGTATAATGAGTTATAAAATTATAATTGTATTCTAGTATTATAGATTAAAAATAAAGTAATGATAATAACACAATATATTTTGAAATATTTAGAATATGATAATGTATAAGTTGTCTATTTTATTTATATGTTTAAATATGAAATTAAGAGTATCTTAATATTCTCAGAGTTAAATGTGAAAGACATATTCGAATTGTAAATAATTTTAAAGCAAAGTGCAAATTATTTATTTTAAGTATTTTTTTAAATGTTAATTTTTAAATTTTTATAATATGTTAAATAATTTTTTAAGTAAATATAATATTTCTAACTTTTTCTTAAATTTTGTAATACTGTTGTAATAAACTATTAATGATTTTCAAAGGAAGAATTTAAGAATATATTTGTTTCTTAATTATTATTTTTAAATGTAGCGAGATGTACATAAAATTCCTCTTTATTTTTAGTTATGTAAATAATTTTATTTATTTTAAGAAGTAATAATAATTACCTGAAATGTTGATCAATTTATGAAATGTTAGTAAAGGAGAGATATAATCATTTTAATAGATAAATAAATATGATATTGTGTTAGAATTCAATTTAACTTGGGAAATTTTGATTTTAAATATAATTTGTTTAGTTTAATTGTGAGTTATGGAAGTATTCTTATGCCATTAAGGGTATACTTTTTGATATATGATTAATGCTAAAAAAGGGGGTACTTTACTGGATGATTTAAATAGCAAGTCTCATGATTATTAATGTTAAATTATTAAATAATTTATTAAGACTAGTATAATATATTGGACATGAAATAAATAGATATGCATTACTAGAATTTTTTATGTATAAAAAAATAATTTACCGGGCTGGGAGTTAATTGTTGTTACTTACATCCATCCTATCATAGTAGTGGATGATCATCTGGCCAGCGTGCAATATATATATATGGGTGTGTGTGTAATCAATAGAAATTATATCCATATAATAGACATAAACTTTAACCTTTGATGTTACCAAGAAACTAATTGATGATTTCTTGGTAACATAATAACAATTTATAGAAACCTTTAATTCATTATATGTATATATTCTGGTGTGTGTTTTTGTGCTTATCTAAGCATATTTCTTTAATCTAAAGATTTAAAGATGATGAAGTGACTCAGTAATCTTTTGATGGTATCAATACATCAGAATAATCATCTGCTTCAATAACTGTTTTTGTAATACACAGAAACCACAATTGCTTCATTATTTGCAGATGCAGCCTTTTGTTAAGATCTTATCAATTTCTAAATGAACCATCTCTTACATGTAAAAAATTTAACTTCACTTCTTTCTGGTGAATCAGTGGATAGTGTTTTTATAAAGACTTCAAACTCTCTGAGGCATATAAAGCTATCTATTGGTATGCTCTATTTTTTATATTTTACTGAAAATTCATTTCTTTAATACTTTTAACTAAAAACATGATATATTATTAGTGAAGTTTTAGTTGTTTCAGAAGCACAAACAACTATTGTCATATTCTTTTTTTATTATTTATGAATGGACAGCAGATTTTTTAATATAAAGGCAAATTTCAGTGATGCTTATTTTTACAATTAATTTAATAATTTTTATTTTATTATTAAAGTGAAACTTCACATACTCTCTTAAATTTGGCAGAAATACTACTATAACTAAGCCAATGCTTTCCAATTATTTCAAATAAAATTGTACTTTAAAAAAGTACACATACTATTATTTTACTTATATTACAATAAATTGATTGATTAAATGTATGCAAAATATAAAAGAGCATTGTAAACAATAAAATGGCTGCTGAAAGTACCAATAAATTATATGAATGTGTAAGATTTAAATCATTTTAATTAATTTATGAATTTTAATGATTTATTATTATTTGTTTACTATTTGTTTTGATATGATTTAAGTCTGGAATCAATTATTAATATTAAGGTGGCAGATGCTATAGCTTTACTGTAATTAAATAGATGGTTATTAATCAATATTTTTGCATAGAAAAATAATGAAGAAGCCATTATTTGATAGACTTGCTAAGGAGATCAATTTGTTATACTTATTTTATTCTCTAACTAGGAATATCTTTTTTTTTCCAATGTCAAATGTATTGACCGAGAAGCAAACCCTAGCCAGCTGCTTGAAAGGCAGCTATGCTAACAGATAGGCCACCAACGCTTGACAACTAGGAATATCTTTGTTTTCAATTACTGGTTAATAATAAATTATTATCTAGATTAGTTATAGGTTAGTTTATTGGGGATCATATAAGCTTAATTAGATTCTTAAAAAACATTCATCTTTCAAATATAATTCTTAACATAAATTTTCCTTGATGATTTAATAAAATGTAGTAAAATAATTTTTTTTTTAAATATTCAATAGTTGAATATTTACATGCACACGCCATAAGAAAAAGCTTTTTTTTTTTTTCATGTGTCATAGCATCGGCCGGAAAGCGAACCTGCTAACCCGGTACAACTGCCTGTAAGGCTGCTGTGCTGACCTATCGACCACCAATGCTTGACAATAATTAGCCACTTGTCTATAAAAGAGTGTTTAAATCTGAATAGTTTTTGTATTTTTAACTATCTAATCTGTGGCCAATCTAACTAGCCATCGTGTTATGCTTTGAACTTTGCTATTTAACTAGCTAGAAAATCAAACAAAGAAAGAAAACCTTAAATTCTTATCATCATATTAGTTGACTAACTTACTAAGTAATCTTTTCATCTTTAATGTTTCTTAATACTCTCTCACCGACATATTTATGCCAGTTTTACTATCTATGTTATAACGAACAACATTAATAATGAAAATGTTTGAAGCATATTATTAAGAAATATAGTTGTTGTTTTTTTTTAATTTCTTTATTGATATTAACTGTTTCTAACAAAACCACCTGAAATATAAAGCATCAATTGGTGGTGCAAGTTAGCTACATGTGTGGTATGGGTGATTGTATTATAGGTATTTCCATGATATTTATTTACTTTTACGTGTGTTAATAACAGACTTTTCCCGCAGTAGCACCTTTGGCTTTATTTGTCTTATTTATATAATTATTTTAAAATATTATGAAGTATTGCTAAGAACAAAATTTTTTAGTTTTAGAATCAAGTAAAACTAATTCATTTAATTCGAATAATTAATTTAATTTGAATAAATTTACTTATTTTTCAAATTTGTGTAAAAGTGGAAATTTATCTTTTGATTATTATAGATATAATAAACACCTCCATACTTCTCCATTCTTTTTAAATTCACTTAAATAAAGATATAATAAAAGGCAAATGACCCCCAAGAAGCATTTCGTGCTGAATCATAATGATTAGTAAGCATTATTGTATTTATCTGAAATGGATGGGTCAAAGTTGTGAGTGGAGGAAGTTTGACAATGGTAAATGAAAATGTAACAATTTTGATTATTGTAACGGGGTATTGTCGCAAATATTTAAAATTTTAGACTAACGAATTAAATGTCGTTAGTGATTATTAACTCACCTAAGAAGAAAATTGAGTAACAATTTTATTCAGTTGACCAAACGGATTTTTTTTTTTAGGCAAAAAAATTGGTTATCTAGATAATAATCGATAAAGAAATTTTTAGCTCTTTAATCTCTCGTAATTAATATTATTTAAACTTATATTTCTTTTCAATAAGAAGTTGCAGTAAATAATTTAGAAATTATATGATTTATTATTAGAATTATTGTGTAGTTTTGCGTATTGTTTTAAATACCCAGCATATATTTTAAAACAAAGCTATGGGGAGATAATTAAGTAACTGAGCTAAAAATAAAAATAAATTGCAAAAAAACAAAAAAAAAAAAGGTTTAATTAATTAAATAATCAAATTAGATTACTGTATAAAGTTAAAAAAAAAAATTAAATAGACAAGAATGTGAAACACTCAATAGCTGCAAATTTATTTATTAAAAAATACCTAAAAATAATTGTATTTTTATCTACAATTTTTATTTAAATATATATGTTACAAAAAAACTCAAAATGACTGTTTAAAAAAATTTGCTTTGATTGCTTAGAATGTTGTTTCTCAGAAATTGACGTAATATTAAAGGCAGTTTTGATTTCACTTTAAATATTTAATTGTGTTCCCAAAAATGTATTACTTGAGAAGAAAAGAAAATTGGAGATTGAGTTTTTGCTTCTTCACCTTTTTTGTAATGTTCCTGAAATTTTTATTAGGCCTAATAGTTATACATTAGATAAAGTTCTGGGCTTGTCCTGGTATTTTTAGTCTAATGCTTGAATATCCTAGCAACTCACTGAGGACGTCAGTAGTAGAAACCGGTCTAGGATTGGGGATATTCTGCAAAGCTTGTTAAGAGCTTATTTTGCTAGCTTTATATATAACATTTAAAATAAAATTTCAAAATAAATTTGTTTATTTTCTGAGAGTGTTTACTTTCACATTGACCGTTGTGTGATATAATTCCATCTTTCGTTTGTACTTAAAAGTCAGTTTTTAAGCATTTAAAAAAATCAAATGTGATTTTTTAGAATATTATAAATTTATAAAATTAAATTAAAAATAAATCATGTCCAATTTATTGAGTTTTAGTATAAAATAAAGATATATATATATATATATATATATATATATATATATATATCTTATATATATATATATATATATAAAAGATTGAGCATTTTCAGACTTTCTGCCAATAGTTAACTCTTAGATAAATGCTGGCTTTGGGTTGGTATTTTTAGATCTAGTGTATGAATCTATTTTTTACACAATCTTATTCTCACAAATTAATGTAGGGAAATGTTCAGTGTCATATGCTTAGACTATCAATAGGCTCAACAAAAAGGTAGAAGATATTGAAATAACCTCAATTATGAAGGCAACTGTGAATTATAAATAAACAGTATCAGATCAAGTGTATCTCCTATATTAAATATAAGAAAATATATAAATCAATAAAAACTACACAATATAGTAATATATAAAACTTTTAGGGTTAATTCCAGTATTTTGTTTTTTCTAAATATTAATATATCTGAAATTACATAAAATGTGTGTATATGTTGTAAGAGAGAAAATGGAATTTTGAATTTTATTTATTTTTAAAGGAATTGTTAAGAAGTATTATAGTATTTTTATGCAGCCTTTTTTTGAAAGTTACAATAAAATTAAAATATGACAAAAGTTGTTTTATTTGATAGAAAATATTTTAAACTTCAATTGGAATAATGATAATTTTATTGTGTTTTCTGTTTTGAGCATTAAGATAGTTCTGCAATTAGTATATTTTCTTTGTTGTTTTAAATCTACTTATAAACTTACATTACAATTGCAGTTACAATCTTAAAATTATTAATTGAAATAAAAATCTGAAGATGTTAACACTATACATATTTTATTGCAATCACAACAGCCAATTTGCATCTTGATGCCATCTTCCCTTTTAGATGTCAAGAGAAATGACAGTTTCTGATTGGTAAGTGTTTTAGCCATGTCGAATAACCAAACAATTTGCTTTCCTAAA
Organism: Epiperipatus broadwayi; assembly: GCA_028023455.1. Classification (NCBI taxonomy): domain Eukaryota; kingdom Metazoa; phylum Onychophora; class Udeonychophora; order Euonychophora; family Peripatidae; genus Epiperipatus; species Epiperipatus broadwayi. Next base: position 6,186 of record JAQFVV010013536.1, on the reverse strand, counting down.
AAAAAATTGTAATTTTCAGTAATTTTTGTACATACTAATGATTATTTATGCAATATTTTTGTAAGATATATATTTTAAAACAAAACATTACTCATTATAAATACATTTTATTTCAAAACATTTATTTTTCAAAAACTTTTAAAAAGTTTATTACATCAAACAGAAGCTAATTCACTAGTTAAAATGGAATAGCCTTTTATCAAAATAGTAAAGATTTTTTTTTAAAATTTTAATAAGAATAAATTTAACATTTACTTTTAAATTTAAACTTTTTTATGATGTTACAAAATAGAATTCAAATATCTAATATTTTGTTTTAGAAAATTTTTAAACATATTTAATGACATTAAATGACATTGTTATAGATGAGATCTTGTTTTAGAAATTTATTTTCATATTTTACCATAGTTAAATATTAAGTTTTAGAATGTCTATCATTTGTAAGCTTATATTTATAATAGATAATGTTAAAATTATCAATATATGATATAGAAAATGATTTGACTGTAAAAATAAAATATTCAAATATGAAAGAGTATGTATAGCCTCACTAGGATACACTTGAAATAGAGAGGTGACATTTGTAATAAACAGGTTAAATTACCATCTTCTACCAATAATTTCATGTCTAAAGTCCAATTTATTTTATCCTGCTACCTTTTTTCTAAAGAGCTTTGCTATTGTCATTTTACCACTAGTATAAATTAAATTCAACTTTTTTAAAATTATAATACTCTATTTTTATTTTTAACTTTATTTAATACATTAATATTAATAATAACTGATACTACATTTTATTTATGTATAAGAGAGGAAACATAAAAAAATCAAGTCAAGTGTCACATGACTTAATTTAATAAGCTTGTATTTACAATTGTTATCTATAGAGCTTGCAAAATAAGCTCTTAACAACTTCGAGAATATCCCCAACCCCAGACCAGTTTCTGCTACTGGAATTGTCAGTTATATAGTTGGATTGGAAGACATATGGATGTCTGAAATTTTCAGATTTTCTACTTAATAGTTATACATTAGATAGAGTGCTGGGCTTGTCCTAGTACTTAATGCTTGAATATCCTAGCATCTCATTGATGACACCAGTAGCTGATCTGGGGTTGGGGATATTCTCAAAGCTTGTTAAGAGCTTATTTTATGAGGTCTATATATAAGAGAGGAAACATCTATAAAGTACTTTATATTTGGATGTTCTTTCTTATAACTTTGCCATTCCTAATACCATTTGTATCTCAAATCCCTCTTGCTAGACTCTCCAGAAAGTTTCTAGAAAAATTTCAATTGCAGTTTTCAAATAAATTTAATAAAATAAAAATAAGAGACTGGAATTTGGTGTTTCTGGCAAAAACAAAACCACTTGAAGTCTAGTTTTACTACCATTACAACAATAATTAAAACCCTATCTTATAAACTGGAAAAATATTTTGTTGTTATTTTCATAAATTATAATTATTTTCATTAAAACATATTTAAACTTTAAAAATATAACTAATTCTCTCACCCCTATTATTATTCATGTAATTTTTTTTATAATAATAAGTTAATTATGTAAATGCCTAGTCAACTATTAATATAATCTAGTATCCACATGCTACCAACAAAAATGTGTTTAAAACATCTATTAATACCATTTTTTTCTATTTTTTTTTAAATTACAATTCTTGACTTAATTTTATATCTATTTAACAACTCCTAAATATTTCTACTTTTTATATAATCTTACAGTTTTACAAAATATTGTTTTTATTTAAAAAAATATAGACTAATCAGTAATAATTATTTACTATTTTCTTTCTTTTGTTTGCTTTAATTTTTTAAATTAAGACTTATCTAAAAATTTAAAGGCTAAAACCATCTCAAAGTCTTTTATATATACATTTTCCTAAATAAAAATCAATTTTTCAATATTGTTTTTTCGATTTTTATCAATTCTGCAAATTTTTACTTGAATCGCCTTTACATTTTTCACAAACTAGAACCATCCTGATCGAGATTAGTAATAGCAAAATTACATATTCCAAGATTCCGTGATAAATTTATAAAACTCTTATCAGACTAACTGAATAAGGATACTAAATCTGCTACTAAGATAGTACAATGTTATATGATCGTTGAAAGTATTTATTATTATTATTACTATTATACTCTGAATTCTGTTTTTAGTGCTTGCATTTTTAGTTTTCTACAAAACCTAAATAAATATTTTCCAAAGATATATTAAATCAAGCAGAAATCAAACATTATTTTTTTCTTATTTCTACTTTTATAGTAAATGTAATGTTAGAGTTAAGTATAGTTTTATTCCATGTTTATAATTTTTATTAATGCATCTCCCTAGTTCTGATACTTTTTATATATTATATATAATAAATGAATTAACTATCACATTCTTCTTTCAGAATTTATAAAACACATATAAAATGCTCTTCTAATTAAAGCCTATATTTATAAATATTTTCAACAATATACTTTTATTTTTTGCAATTAATTATTCTTCAAGACAAAAAAAGAAACAAGCATTTTAGTAAACAATTAATATTTTAATGAATGAACAAAATAATAAATGTGGCCAAAACTTGTAAATTTAATTAGTTATTACATTAGCTTGTAAATCATTTATTTCTTTTTTGATAATTCGGGGTTTAAGTTTTATTTATTATCTTATATAACTTTTGCCAATTTCAATGAAATATAGCTGATCCATTTTTATTGTTTAATTGCTCTTTTTTATTATTTTTTCTCATTTAAAAATAAATAATTCAACATTCGTTTGAGGTTTTAAATCTGATATTTCACTATTAAAATATATTTATATTGTTTATAATATGATTAAATTAATTTTTAAACTCAACTAATTTTTGCTTAAAAACAGGTGCTACTTTGTACGATTTCTAAAAAATCATCATTTTTTTAAATATAAGTTTTGGACTCCAAACCAGGTATTTTTTACATATTTTTATTTAATTTAAAAACTCTGTTTATGATAAATTTTGTAATGGAATTTAAACAACTTTATTAAATGGATTTCTTTTATATTTTATACATGAGTTAAAAATTTGTGATAATACAATATGACAATAAAATATTTCAGAATTGTCAAATGAATTATATAATCTAAGAGTGTTGGTGATGTTGTATCAGCTCAGTAAGATTTTATTGTTCTGCATTTTAGAGTGCCATATTTTTAAAAGGCTTTTATTGGGTAAAAAAAAGTTACACTAAAAAGTGTTAATGATTAATTAAAATAGAAATAAAAACAAATCTTAATTTTAATTGATTGTAAAAGTTGCTTCTTTTAAAATGGATAAAATTTAGTTTTCTCTTGAATGTAAAAGTTTCATTTTTAGAACTGCCTTTTTTTTTAAACAAAATATTATTGAAATATATTTTTAACACACCAATGATTTTTTATTAAATATTATTTTAGATTGTAACATTAATTTTATTTTCCATTTTAAATAGAAATAATTACCAAAAATATTGAATTCTAAAAAATTCAAAATTATATATATATATATATATATATATATATATATATATATATATATATATATATATATATATATGCTTTCATATATATATACTTCATGTTTACAAATTAAAAATCATGAAGAAGTTTGAAATTTAAAAGTTTTTAAATAATTTTAATAAATAAAAGTTATACAGATATTGTATATGCATAGATAAATGTATATGGTATACTAATTATAAAAATTATTTTGTTAAATCAAATTAAATAAAATATTTTCTAAAAAGTTGTAAAATTTAATTAATTCTAAATTTCTTTTAAAAGTAAGTTAAAAGCAAAAGATATTTTTAACAATAATTAAAAGTGGAAATGATTTTCTAGGATAAAGTAAGTAAAATGCTTGTAAACAGATCAATAGATTAATTAAGAAGATAAATAATTGATATGATTTAATTAAAAAGGCTGTTATTCCTGCTCAAAGGTAACTTGCAAATAGAAGTATTGTGCAAATAAGCCAAGGATCTTATTGAAATTAATAAGTTACTTATAGCCAATAAATCAAAGGATGCAAATGGCAAGAGATAAATCTGGACTTTTACTGATGTTTCAAAACAATATAAATAGTGCTGGGAATAATGTTTGTCATTATTCTCATTTCATTATTGTTATGCTGGTTTTATTCTGTGAGCCAGTTATTATTCTGCTAATTTCAGCCAGATCTACTATGCAAGAGTAGAGAAACCATTCTCTGTTTCAATCTGTCAAGCAGGCAAAGATCATTCTGAAAGAAAATCTATCAACAAATTGATAAACAAATGTGCATCCACTATATGTATTCACCTGAGATGAGTAAAGTCTGATGTCCAATGCCATACTGAGAACTAGTCAGGAAACCAAGATAAATTATTGCCAAATCAACATAATATCTGAGTTGTGACTTACACATTTCAGCATAACTATGGTTCAATAAATCAAATCTGCAGAAATAAATCAATACCTAAAGGACTGAACATGAATTTTTATACTGTAATAATAAGTATGAACTTTAAATGAATTTCTACTTTATTATTTATCTCCAATCTAGTAAAAATAAGTTAATGAATAATTATTGTTTAAATCTTTTTATGAGTGTATAGCAGGAAATTGTAATGTTTTATTTATAATGCCAGAATTTAGTTGGCAGATAATAATTTTTATAAATCAATTAAAGTATAATTTAGTAATCTCAGGCCATTCTATTAAGAATTTGTATGTTAATTAAATAAGTCATTTCCACTTTATTAAATATTATGTTAAACCAGAAAATTAACAAAGTATAAATGAGTGTCAATTGTGCTGCATAGACAGAGTAGCTTAAGGTTGTATTTAATTGGTTTCAGTTTGAGTGTGCTACACTTTTATCTGTCAATTCAGGTTATTCTTGTTACATCTGAAACTCATTCTTATGATTAATGAAATGATTGTAAAACCATTTGCGACTTCTGGTTAATTACTTTCATTATTTATTTAAACAGTGATGTGTGGTAGGCGAACAATTCCTATTGTATATTATTTATTTTCATACATGTTGTGTAATGATACATTTGCAACTTTTGATCACTTATATGTGGTACCAAATACTCAAAGAAGTAGTATATGGTAGAAATTTAATTCCTACCATATGCACATAATTTACATATGTATTAACACATACATCAATTATGTGATTTTTTGTATTTTACAATTATTTTATTGTTTTAATTGCTTTGTAATATTATAACTTGAAATATTAAGCACACAGTTAAATTGTTCTTTATTTGGCAGGGTCATTTAGTCTTTGAATAGCAATAATGAGAGGTGCAAACAGATATTTATGCAGTAGATTAGAATCCTTTCAAAAACAACTAATTATAATAATATCCTAAATTAGAAATTATCAAATCTCAATTGTTTAAAATATTTAGGCTACTGTATACTATATCATTGCATAAATTAAAATAATACTAATATGATTTAGAAAGGTTGAGTTACCTTTAAATAATTTATAAAGCAATTAAGTAAAGTGCCACTAATGTGTGTTATTTTGTATACACATAAATAAATTGTGTTTGTTTCATTATTTTTGGTAGTTTGTCATCATTATTTGCAATCAATAACTTAGGTAAAATAGTCAAGAGTTTCATGTTTCCCCTGATATTAGCGGACTGTTAAAGAAAACTTATTAGTCTATGATATCACAATGTGGGATTGCCCTCAGATGATTTTCAAGTGGATTGTGCAATTCTGTCAGTTACTGTATATATTGTAACAATCTGGGTTTTATACCAGAAGAGGGAGAAAGTATCTCACTATAGTTGGTCCTATGGTCTTCTGGCAGGATGCTGTGAATGACACAATGAAGTATCTAGCCTATGATCATACCCATCTTGAATGGGCTAGCTTTAAGTTTACACATTAAATTTAGATACAATTTGGGCTATTTCATCCATACCTCACATCTTTTTCAGACTCCATTATGCCTCAGTATTCAAACTCAGGGAGAAATTTGCTTTTGGCTCTCTTTAGGGGTGAATTTATACTAGATAGTAGCTACTGCATCTCTATACAGGTTCCAATTGATTTAAAGATTCATTCAAACATATTACTATATTATCATATAAGAATAAAATGTGTGTATGGGTATATATATATATATTGTAACGGTATGCCCCCTCTCAACAAGA
>JAQFVV010013535.1:0-104500 GCA_028023455.1 Epiperipatus broadwayi | reverse complement strand
TATCATCTTAAACTAGTATATATTAAATCGCACAGATAATGAAAAATTATTAAAATAAAACTTTATTAAAGAAAAAGTATTTACAAAACTAAATTTGAAAAAAGATTTCAAGATAAAATTATACCTTTAAATTTATCTTTAAATATATCTTTGATTTGGAAAACAGGTTAATTAATCAGAAATGAAAATGATAAATTTAATTAGTCAAATGTAAACCAGCCTTGGGCATTTAAATGTAAAAACATTGGTCAGATAGGAAAACAATAGAAACTTTTAGCAAATGAAATAAATCCATTGGGAAATCGGACCTCAACGGAAGGATCAACACATCGATGACCGTAATGTTAAGTCAATCTTTCCAAAGTAATATAAAAGGGACAAGTTTGGAAATTATTAGTTAGTGAATGATTAATTGCGATGTGAGAGATATGTAGTAGTGCAGAGTGAAGAAAGGGATTGAAACAGACGAAGACGCATTCAATCCCTTCAGTTTTGCTAAAGGAAAGAAAGAGAAATGAACTATCGTTTTTCTACATTGGAGGACCAGTTAAAACAAAAACCTCCGGATGGATAAATAAATCGGCCAACAGAATATCAATCTTCGAGATGAAGGGGGAATTCACGCTTCATGGCAAGCAACGGATAAGAGTGAACTGTTTTAAACCGTAAGAACTTTATAAATAATGCAAACGTTAAATTAAACTTCTCCAGAATTAAATGATTGCAATATTATCCTATCTGACCAACTTAATTTATTAATAATGTTATGTGATGTATTTCTTTTTTTTATATATATTTAAAATCATTTCCATTTTATTTAATTTTGTTCTTTAAGTTTATTTATGATTTCTGTTTCTTCCGATAAATTAAAAATATATAAATGTTAAACTTAAGTCGGGCTTGAATGGCTGTATAGATTTTTAAAGTTATATTAGGGAGGGTAATCTTAGGTTATTTGTGTCGTTAGTTAGATTGGGTCAATGGATTGTGATAAGTATTGATGTAGTTAGTAGATGTAGTCGGAGATTCGCTACGGTGAGAATCGCTTCATACGCCGCGACTCTCCCGTTTTGCCTATGGAAGGAATTATAAGACGCAGAGCGCAGTTCCTTTCTATGCCAGTTTTTTTATTGTTCTTCTCGTTGGATAGAAGTAATATTCCTACCTAATGAGAGTCAATATCTTATCTTAATCTTTTTGGTGGTGCCGTATTCAAGTATTGCATTGAATACAATTCGATGTATCAGATGAATTGATGCCAATTTGACTACAATTTTAGCCTAGGGTTAAATAGGGATAGAATATTCTCATTTTCAAATGCAAATCTATGTAGTCGATTCCATACTTGACCCTAAATATTAAATGCATTAAATTTAAGTTGTTTATAGACGCTTGCATGGATTGGTGATCGGTTAAGTATGTTTTAAATTTTCAGTATTTGATCAAAATATATATATATCATTTGATAAATCATGATACCTTACGGTTAGTACCTGAAATATATTTATTCGGATGTCTTTTAAGTGATTGGTGACAATGCAAGTATCTTTATGGTGAATACTATTGGGTTACGTATAAATTTCCCTCCGCAATTGTCCGTAATCAATAATTTTGTATTTTGATCGTTTATGTTTCTTTTGAAATGTTTTTGACCATGAAATCTATGTAACCGATCTATATTCAACATTATAAAACAAGCTTTCATAAATTTATATGTGCGAACTTAATAAAAATGTAAAATTATAATATAATAGTAATTAAATGTAAATTAAAGTTAAAAATAATGTTAAATGTTAAAATGTAAACTAATACTAAAATAATTTTAAATCTTATATATATATATATATGTGATAAATAAATGTTTGTATGTTAATTACTGGCAGTGGCTTGTTTTATTCCTCTTATATATGTATTCTTATATTATATTTTTAAATCTCTGCTATTCCACTGAGCTAGTGACATGGGCTAACGAGTAGTAGTAGTATTAGTAGTTGTAGTAGTAGTAGTCATAGTAATAGTAATAGTAGCAGAGTAGCAATAGTAGTAGTAGTAGTAGTAGTAGTAGTAGTAGTAGTAGTAGTAGTATTCCATATCTGTATTTTTGCGAAGCAATATATGTAATTATATAATTGAATAATTGTAAATACAGTAATTAAATAATTAAAAATTTTACTCACTTAGAAGCACTTTTCGATTATCCTAGTCAGTTTTGTAAACTAAAACTTTGAAAAACTAACCTTTCCACAATTCTGTGATACTGATGTTTGCTGCCTTCCTGTTAATTAAGTCATGTTTATATTTGTATATTATCATAGTTTCCTTTAATTTTCTTTTAATGTGATTTTTTTTCAATTTGCAATATATTTATAATCTTAAAATTGAATTTAAAACCATAACTACATGAGTTATTATGGTCGTAAAAACAGACGCTGAAATATTTTTATCGACATTACAATTTTGTTTTGATTTCTGAACCTATTTTCATTAAAGCAATTGTTTTCTAGTTCTTATTGCCAATGTACATCTCAATTCATCTCTATATCCACTGCCACACTTACATATCCATTTATAAATGACACATATTTTATTTATAAATGAGGTTGGAGTTTTTTTGTAATTTCTTTATTGTAGGAAGTGTGTAAAATGCAATATCACATATACCTTAATAAATTTTTTTTATGAAATTTACTTGACCATTCAAAAATATTTAAACAGCATTAAACTGTTGCACATGTGCTTTGGATTTTAAATATAAAATGAATGAATACTAAGTGTTAGTATTCATTCATTTTATATTTAAAATCCAAAGTGAATGTGCAACAGTTTAATGCTGTTTAAATATTATTGTTTATAAAAAACATTGTGCTATATAAAATAATTGACGTGATCATTCAAAATAAATGATATTGGTATTAATATTTTGTATTATCAGGAGAATCAATATTATTATTAAAATATTTATTCTAATATTTTGTATTCAAATCTTTAATAACATTAAATATATGATTGTAATTGCCTCCAACGTTTAACAATTTATTCTAATATATTTCAATAATTTTGCCCTTATCCTATGTATATATTTGCAAAGACAATTATTTCTGAATAAAAAGGACTCTATACATCTTATTTTGATGACCTTGGCACCTTTGCTTTATATGGAATATAGTTTTTTTTTACTATTGATTTAATGGTCATACAGTAATCCAGTTTACATTGATTTCTAGTTCTTTTAAGAACAAGAAACTGAACACACATTAAATTTTCATCTGTTTGTAACCATTTTAGGCCTTTTACACCATTTAATTCTTTAAACAACTCATTAATTGTATTTGGTTTGCCACAAACAAAAACATCATCAACATATTGGTAATATATACTAATATTTTTTGATATTTTTTTTCAAAATATTTTCTTCATATGTAAAAATTAGAAAATTACATATTTAAGCAACAGTAGATAAATCGATTGGCGAAACATGACACGTTTTAAAAAAATCCTTCTTAAAAAATGCATAAATATTTTTATAGATAAATCTTAATGTTTTAGTTATAAATTTTATTATTTTGCGTTACCATTTATTAAAGTTAATGTGTTGGAAATAATTTCAATAGATTCTAATTGAACAATTGATCCATACATTTCACTTATATCTAGACTCCATATAAGGTCATTAACATTACATATTTTATTAACAAAATCAAATGAAGAACATATTGAATATTTACCAAAAACAATAATTTCTTGTAACATTTTTTCACTTAAACAACACGTTTCATAATAAAATGCCACCTTCCCAAATCAACCATTAAATGTAATGGTTTATTTTATTTATGCAGTTTTATATTTGAAAAAATCATAGGACATATATTGCAGCAGAAGGCCAAATTTTATAATAAGTACTATTACGAATATTATTCTTTTTGGCAGTTTTAAAAATGTTATTAATAAATTGAATATGTAAATTTTCTATATTTACATTATCAACTTTTATAAAATTAGTATTCTTTAATTGAATAATAAATTTGTCTTTATAATCAGAATTTAGTAAAAAACACATTCACTGACCTTATCTTTTTTAAACAAGTTAAATTATTCTTAGATATAAATTTTCAAAATAATATTATCAATATGTTGATGATGTTTTTTGTATGTGGCAGACCAAATACAATTAATTAGTTGTTCAAAAATTAAATGGTTTAAAAGATTTAAAATGCATAAAAACAGATGAAAATTTAATGTGTGTTCAGTTTTTTGATCTTTAAATAACTAGAAATCAATGTATGCTGGATTACTGTAGGACCATTAAACAAATACTAAAAAGTGGTTATTTTCCATATAAATCAAAAGTTTCCATGTTACACAAAATGGTAGATTTTAAGCCCTGCTTGAATAAAAATAAGTCTTTGCAATGATTCATTGTATAAAGGCAAAAATGTTGAAATATATTCTAAAGATTTCTTAAATGTGGCTATATATATTGTACCTATATTGATATAGGCACATATAATTTTTATCTAAAATTATTATTAAAGTAATCGTTCATAAAAGAAAAACATAAAATTAAATGTTGAAGAATTTATTGCAGCTTGTTTTCGAAAAAGACAGGAATTAAATAGTTTTTATTAGTATTCTAAAAATATAAATATACAAATCTCTTTTCATTCAATTTTAATTAAAGAAAAAATAATGTTAAAACTAAATAGTAAATTGTATTAAAAATATATGTGTGTATATATGTACATTTGTAAATATATAAAATGTATGTGAAAGTTAGGGAAGATTATCATTGAAAAACACAGCAATGGCTATTAGATATTAATTAATATAAAACAATACGTTTTTGCATGGCTATTACTAATTAAGCAATCTTTCAAAACACGTTTATCAAAGGATTAATTGATAAGGAATTTGACAACAGATATTTGCCAGAGATATCAGAAAGACAACACGTTGCAGATATAAATAGACCTTTTTTATCGGACAGTCATTCGTTCCACAAATTAATTGAGTGAATTCAGTTCACAAAGTTATTGAGAGAGTGCAGTTTGGAAATTAATTGAGTTAGTTAAGAAACAAAATGCAGTGCTGAGAATATTTTGGGAATGCACGTTCACCTCCAGCCCAGATGTCCGAGAAAACAGCAGATCTGCCCGTGAAATAATGTCAGCTTAACATCTTAGAAAATCTCCGTCAGTATCTATTTGTCTCCGATAGCAATAATCGTGAAAATCAGGAAACTCAGCAAGGAAACGTCCCAGCCGGCTGGTAAGTATTTATAATGGAAATATCCTCACCGAAAGCAGCCTCCAAAGAACAAAATTATACGTCAACATTCAAAATCCTAGGTAAAACATTTGCTTATTTCGTTCTATACTGTAATAGCCATTGCATTCCATTAATTTGTGCGAATCCTCCAAGAGTCTAATTATATGAACTCGATATCATATGTAAATGAACTATTGATGTGTGTGATTAAATTTCAGATGCTATGTAATACTTTAATATTATTATGTGTGTGCATGAGTTAATATGTGTGTGATCCTTATATCAATATTATTAGTTAAATTAGGTAATTACCAGTGTTTTGTTATGAAAGTAAAGAAGAATATTTAAACTAGTTTAGAAATGTCAATTTAAAATATGCGTGTGTTTATTAGAATTATAAAATGTTTAAATTTAGAAATAAATGTTAGTTAATAAATTATCTTTAAAATTAAACTTTATTTGTCGGTCAGTTCTTTTTATCAATTCCTTTTTATCAATTCTTTTACAATTCTTTTTATAAATTCTTTTTAACAAATTCTTTATCAAGTCTTTTAACCACTAATTAAGTATAATCTATTAGTGATTACAAACAACTGAGTTAGTCATGGATTAAGGCGTTGGGTTAGTTGCCACTATTCAAAGTGTGTTGTCTATTCTTTTAGAATAAGCAGCTGGCGCCCATGTTTATACACAAACAAAAAAGTGCTTTGAACTTGGTGTTGAACTCAACAGCCGAGAAGAAGTTATGTCCTGGAAATGTAACGTTAGTTATATATTTTATAGCTATCGTTTGGGCATACATACTCTCCGAGTATGTTCTTCTCTGCCTAAGAGACCGGTGTTTCGAATACACATATTCGAATACGGTTCAATATATACCTGGGTCTTTTTTTACGTGGACTTATTTAACAAGATTTTGAAGTTACGCGATTCATGTTTTACCGGATGTCGAACTTTGATAATGCGGTATTACTTTACATAATAAATAATAAATTTTGTGCACTTACGTTATAATGAAAGTAATAGCACATTATTGGAATTCGACTTTCATCTTACTAATTTCAATATTTTCAGTGCTTTATAATAGTAAGATTTTGTGCAATAATGAAATTAAAATCATGATTTCCACATTTTTGGTATACACACATTAAATTTTACAAGATTATAATGTAAATTTGTTCAAACATTGTGCATGTTAATTTTGCATTTTAAATCACATTCTGTTTTTTGCTTTTTAAAAAAGAACATAATCAATTATTATTTTCTTACTAATGACAATAATCATTAACATGCTCTCAAATTCCAATGAGAGCTAAATGGTTGTATGTCTTGATATCACGAGTTTCATAAACAATTAATAAAATCATTGTCTCTAATATTAATTAGTAATTACATTGTCACCAGAAAATCATTAACACAACATGAGAGTGAAGGTTGTCGTTAGTTCTATTTCCTCTTCCTGACGAATCTGATTTTTTACCAGTTTGCAAATGAACCTGTTTATTGATAATAATTAAAATGTGTATAAAAAATGTAAATTAATGTACTGTAAATTATCCATAAAAATATATTATTTTGAATAAAATTAAATATTATAGTTAAAAAAAGTTTGTCTGGTATCAATTTTTTTCAAATTTGAAATTTTTTATTGGTCATATTTTATTTCTTTATTTTTTTTTGCGCGAATTTTAAAGTAATTTTACATTGGTGCTTTGCTTTTATGCTAATTTTGAAAAATCACAGACCGCATCCCCCTTATTCAATGTAAATTACGTCTATTTTTGCACAATTTTTTTGCATGTGTTTTCTGAGAAACCTATCTATCATGTAAAACGAGACCCAGGTATATATATATATATATTACATTACCATGCAACACAGTATGCTCACTTAAAAAGATTCAAATCCTAAGCAAAAGTACCTTGAATCCGATCATGCTCGAGATATGCAGGTCTGGAGCTATCCTGAATTGTAACCTATTTGCCTATTCTTTGAATTTCTGACCCAATGAACAACAATTCTAATGATATAGCAGAAATATTTTAATTCTGGGTCTAAAATCAAAGCGGTAGAGCATAATATCAGACTGATGATGATGATTGAGATCAGAGTAACCCAGGAATTACATTTATGAATGTTATATTTATTAATGCTAAGTTATGAGCTAAAGAAAATAGTTCTAAATACTAATTAGAAAATAATAATTTAAAAACAAATCCAGGATTTACATGAAATATATATTTAATAAAATATTGAGAAAACACGCACACACACACATATATATATATATATATATTACAAAATTGCTTCATGCTTATCGTGATATTATACATTTGCAAATCTTGGGATTTGTTTTTATAAAATCCTCTTTACATTATTTATTTCATGAATATAATTTTATGGAGTATATTATAACTTGTGCGAAGTTAATATGCCAATTTAATAACATTTTACCGACAGGACGTTGCGGATGCCTAAAATAAATATAAAAGATTGTGACAGGTTTAGTAGTAAATGATTTATTTGATAAACAGGCAAAATATACAATTTTAATCATTTATCTATCTTATGAAAACCATTATATGTACTTTTATTGGTATTGTTTGGAAAAGATGTCTTTGGAAATATATATAAGAAACAAACAATGTGCTACATTTATGAGAATAAATTATACAATAATTAATACAAATTAGATTTACGTCTATGGGAATTGATAAACATTTTTAAAGAAAGCAGTTTTAAAATCAAAATACTGACTAATTAGCGTGTTGGCACATTTCAGGAATGAGTCATTATTTCCAACACCTAACGAAAGGTCAAACAGCCATAAATCCATTAACTGAAACAGTAACAATGCTAGCATGTTATAAGAAAAATACAGATCTTATGGTATTTTGAATTCTTGAGCATGAAAGAAGGTTGATACATCTGCCATTTCAATGGCACATGGTATCGAATGGAAAGGTTTGGTTTGAAGGCCCAGCTAGCTTTACAGAACTTCCGCAGCACAATCAAAACCCTATAAACCTCGCATTCCACAGGGAGTAGTGTCCCAGATTACGAACGACTTTGAGAACTAAAGCACTAAAGAAATATATATGTGGTAGTACCATAAAAGAAAAAAATATGCCAGCAGTGTTGTACATGTACAATAAACTTAATATACTATATTCGAAAGCCTGTAAATGGTTTGACTCCTGTGCAAATATATATTTGATTAAGGAATCATTCTGAAAATTATACTAGAAAATAACTCTTTAACTAAAACATTAAACTAACAAAATTGTATATTTAATTTCAATTCTCATATACATATGAACTGATAGAATTAGCCCTCCAGGCAACAACAAGAAAAATTGAAATAATTATATTTAGATTCACGATCTTTTAAAATGAAAATTTTAAAGACAAATTCAAATAACAAAGTAAAATATGCATCAATAATAAAATATTTTAGATAAAAAACGTGAATGACAGATGAAATATAAACTCAACCTAGTGAGTGATTTCTGTTACAGATGAATAAAACTTTCTAATAAATTTAACTGAAGCCCCTGCTTCTTTCCTCATTAAACAAAGAAAATTAACCCTTATTACACGTGTGAAGTTGAATGATTTTGGCATATTAATTAAAATAAATTATATATCTATTAAAAAAAATAAGTTAATTATTTAATTGAACCGTACAAAGCTATATAACATAAATTAAGCATGAAAGAGCATAGTGAGAACTACATTATACTAGTAAGGAATTACAGAGAGAAATTCAGAGTATAATTAATAGAGATTTATGAATTAATACACAAATAAAATGTGAGATTTTCATTATATCTTAGATAAACAAATTATTTAAGGACTTTATACTAAAGGCAGCTCCACATTAAAGGATATCTAAGGATAGCAGCATATTGGCAGGCAGTCAACTTGTATGACCTGTCAAATGGATGAAACTTGATGGCATCAGGTGGACAGTCTTCCGAGAGGCCCAAAGAAAAGTGCTTCTTTTCTACTCACAGTTCATAACACTGAACTTCTGTTGACTTCTTAAAATGTTAAGGTCTTGAAACACTTTGAAAAGTAACTGAAAATAATTAAAAACTCCACTCAAGAGTAACTAAACTCAGCAAATTGTTATCTAGCTCAAATCATCACCACACATGCACACACACTATACTCATGTCTTTATGACAATAATAATATTTTAGTAATATTACCTTTCCAGCGAAGTTCTCGGTTGGTTGCGGATATATATTTATTAAATATATTTTAAATATGCATTGCCTATAATATTTATAGGTTTTATTTAACCCTTAAGTTGAATATTTATTGATGTTATTGCTTTGGGCTCTTATTGATAAATTAAAAGGTATCAACAAAGCAGTGTTCAAGAGCACCAATTGCACACACACTATCTGCACTCATCCAAACATCAAAGTGAGTTTGTGACACTGTATCCAACATTTATATGTTATGCTTAGTAATATCTAGATTTCATATACCTGTAAAGAATATCCACATTAACATGAGGCAGGCAGTGACCCAAATAAGAGAAAACCTTTTCACTAAGGTTGAGGTATGCTAGAATTTTTATGGCTAGTCATATAAAGACACTTGGGTTTACCAATTAACCTCTGGCCATCAACAAAGAAATCATCTTATGGTGTAGAAAACAACTTAAGTGAGAAAACTCTTCCACTGTGTTTAAAAACTTTATAAATATAAAATAGATATCTTAGGTAGCAAGCATAAACTATGACTCCACTGGCATGGTGAAGTCTCTTTGTCTATCCACATTATATACAGGTCTACATCAATTTGTACAAATAAAACTTTCATGTATACATTACTCTTGAGAAATAGTACACTGGAACATGAGCCAATAATTTTTCCAAACCTTAATCAGCTTGTATCTAGCTTTAACTTTATGATAATAATTATAAGACACATGCATTAATATTTTAAAATCACTTCTCTGCAATTTTATAGGATAATGCTGATGTTTTAGCCCAACAATCATGTAACCTTCATAAAACAAAGCATTAGGTCTAAGCCCTTGACAAAAAATTATGATCCGATTCAAAACATTTCCCACAACTATATCTCTCATTTTTATCATAAAAAATGAAAACATTTGAAAACAAGACACATACAGAATGATTTGGTATTAATGTCATGTACCCCTAACTCATAATAATGATAGAAAAAGCATTTAACAGGCACACACAAAATGACATGATATTAATTTCATCTTCCCCCAAAAATAATAACAATAGTAATAAAAGCATTTAATAGGCACATACATGGATTAGCTTTAAATGGATATATATGATTATAATAATAATTTTTGTTCTTTTTTTTAGACTAAATGTTCTACATGAATATCAAAATAATAAAAATATACTTAAATCGCTCTCCGGAAATGTACATCAGGTTTCTAGTTTCCATTTTTCCTTTTTTTTCTTTGATCTGTTTCTGTGTGCACATGGGTTTGCTTGGAAAGAGGCCTTGTGATAGATTTTGATACCTATTCCAAAAGGTATAAAGTTATTATGCTGCTGAGAAGATTTCCCCATTTTGGTTTCTGTGGATTACAGCTGAATAAAACTTATTTTCATTTTTAAATATATAAGTACACTTCTTGTTGTATTTTCAATTCACTTAATACTTATATTTAACACTTTATATGAAATTAGAGCATACAGATTTAATGCTTCATATACAACATCATCAAAATTTAGATTTTCTTATTTTCTGGAGTTTAAATTTTACTATTTCCGATTTCTGATAAATTATTGGAGCCAATCATAATGTTGATTAATTTTCTGAGGATCAATGTGCACCTAATTTAAACTTTACTCGAGAGTCTTTTTTTTTACTTAGATTACTAAATTTGGCAAAGCTTGTTTCAAGAGACAGAATAATTAAAAAATAATTTCTTTTTTCCTTTTTTTTAAAACTTTACACAAGGCTTCTCTATGATTATGAAAGATCTTGTAAAAGAGAGAGACCAGCCAAAAGAGTTTTTTTTTTCTTTTTTCAACAGAGAAAGCCCCTTCTCAAACAAAAAGAGCAAGCTCTTATAAGGTCTGGCCTTCTTTATTCCCTCTCCCCTCAACATGACCTCAATTGATTATTCAGTGTCTGGTCAATGTTTTCCTTCAATATTTGCCTATTGTTTCTTTTTCTTTCTGGTTATCTTAATGTTTCTGGCCTCTTTAAAAAGATGAACTGCCAAATTCATGTCTGCATTCTAATAGATAATCACCAATTAATTGTAAACTTAAATTCCTGTCATTATAGAAACATCATTAAATCACCCTAATGATTTACTTTAATAACTCTACTCTGTGAGATTCCTTCCAAAGAACAAAATAAATGAAAGAAACTCTTTTTCGCCCTTTTACATTTTTTAATAATAAAAATGTATAGCAGACCAACTTCAAACACAGAATTTTGACCACAAATTTTGGCTGCTATGAATAAAAAATCAAAACAAATTATTTTTAGAGAAGGTCCTCATGCACAGAATAAATATTATTTAATTGTAAACTTTATGATTAAAATCCACAACTAGATTAAATTCACACACACACACATTTCTCATATATACAATTTTAATTAAATCAACTGTTTAACATTCTAATCCTTAATTATTATTTTTTCTTACAATTTAATTTCAGGAATTATTGAGTTTTAACTTGTCAGTGTAAAACATTGACTATCTATTCCCACTCTCTAAAGTAGTTTTTAAATCACACACCTCTTTTTTTTTACTCCAACTATTAAATGATGTATAAATATTGCCTATCTAACAAATTATATCTTTAATACTAAATTGTCCCATAAATTATCATTAAATAAAACAACCTTCTGCCCAGAAATCTTTCAATGACAAATGTTTGCCTACCAAATAAAGCATACACAATCACTATGAATATGGGTCCAAACCTAGCCTTGTCTAAATAGTTTGTCTATTGAAGAAAACAAAATATACAAACTATGATGAAAATTTTTATTAATATTATCTTTACATATTTAATTCAAAAAATGGAGTCTTGGACAAAAAAAAAAGAAACTTTATTAAAAATTGAAAAAGTATTTTAAAAGCAAAAACTTAAAAAGATTTAAAGATAAAAATATATCTAAGTTTGTACAAAACAAATTAATTAATGTTATTGAAAAAATGGAAATGATTATTTTAATTAGTCCAAGTGAACTAGCCCTTGGGCATTTAAATGTATAAGCAATGGTCAGATAGGAAAACAATAGAAACTAATAGCAAATAAAAAGAGAAAAACAATGGAATCAGACCTCAACAAAAGGGTCTTCATCATCGATAATGTAATGTCCATTGGATCCTAAAGTTGCATATAAAAGAATACAATTTGATAATAAAATTTTAGTGAGTGAAGAAAATTTAAGAGAAGACTGAGATGTGTTAAGTCGGAGGTGAAAGGATTGAAAGATGCACTTTCAATTCCTTCAGGATTGTTAAAAAAAGGAAATGACTTCATTTTTTTCTACACTGAGGACCAGCTAAAGTAACAGACCTCCACATGAATAAATAAAGTGGCCAACAAAATACCAATCTCTTTAGGATAGCGTGGGAATTCATGTTCAAACAGCAAGCAATGGATAAAAAGAAACATTTTAAAATCGTAAGAACTTTTTGAACTCTAAGCTTTAAATATATTTCTAAAACTCCAGTATACTAAACAATAAGAACTTTAATTCTAAAACTTGTTACGTATTTAAAATAATTGCAATAGAACACTATCTGACAACTTAATTTATTAATAAGTGATTTTATTCAATGTATTTCTTTTGTAAAATCATTTCCAGTTCTTTAAGTTTTTATGATTTTTGTTTTTTGTTAAATTAAATTATATAAATGTTAAACTTAAATCAGGCGTGAATGGCTATATAGATTTGTAAAGTTATATTAGGGGATGGTAATCTTAGGTTATTTGTTTTGTAGTTAAATTAGGTCAATCGATTAGATATATTGGTGTAGTTGGTAGATGTAATATGAGATTCGCTATGGGTAGAATCACTTTATACTCTGCACACTTTCTTTTTGCCTATGGAATGCGATTGTAAATCAGCAAAATGACCGCAGTTCTTTCCTATGGAGTTTTTTTTTTATTGCTCTTCTTGTCAGATAGATGTAGTATTCTTATCTGATGAGAGGAAATTTCTTCTCTCAACCTTTTGTGCTGCCATATTTGTGTTACATTGAATGCATTGATATATCAGATGGATTGACGTTGGTTTTACTGCAAACTTTTGGCCTAAGGTTAAATAAGGATAGAATATTTTCTTTTCAAATTCAAATCTGTGTAGTATAATCATACTCGACACTCTAAATAAAAATGCATTAAATTTAAGTTGGGTATGGACATTGCATGGATTCGTTATTGGTTACTTATGTTTGTGGTTTTCATATTCGATTGGAATATATAAGTCATCGATGTCAATGCAGCATCTTATGATGAATGCTATTGGGTTTCTTGTATTCCCTCTGCAACTGACATTATCAATGACTTTGTATTTTGATCGGTGATTTTTAATTTGAAATGTTTTTAATCGTGTAATCTATGTAACCGATCTATACTCAACATTATAAAACAAACTTTTATAAACCCATCTGTGCGAACTTATAAAAATTAAAATCTAAAATAAAATTTAAAAATGTAGTTAAATGCTAAAGTAAATTTACTAAAATAATAATGCTAAATTTATATTTATATATATATATATATATATATATGTGTGTGTGTGTGTGTGTGTGTAAATAAATGTTGGTGTGTATAATTACTGACAGTGGCTTATTTTATTCTTTTTTTATATATTCTTAGATAAGAATTTATTATAAAATATAAATCTCCTCTATTCCACTGAACTAGTGACAATGGGCTTATGACCGGAATCAAAATATATAATTAAAAAAAATGTTTTTTTTTACCTACGTATCTGCATACTATATAATTTTTTTAGGTTCAAATGCCTAGTGGCACCCTGTATTGCAGATTATGTTAAGTCTTCCAGACTTTCTCTGGATTGTTATAACATATATATAACAAAATAAAATGTCCGCTAATAAATATATATATATATAATTTCACAATGCTGCGAATGTCCGCTAATAAATATATATATATATAATTTCACAATGCTGCGATTTGCCAAATCATATTATTGCTCGATTAAACATTGGACAGCATTACAGACAATTTCTTGAAACTTCTTTGGGCTCACCCATCTCAGGAGTAATAGCTGATTTATTCATAGAAAATATAGAAACTCATGCTTCAGTATCATCAACTGTAAAAACAGTCATTTGGCTCAGATACATAGATGACAGTTTTGTCATATAGCAACATGGAAAAAATAGATTCGATGATTTTTTATTACATTTTAATAATATGCATCATCATATTAAATTTAAAAAAAACAGAGACTGATAGAAAACTTCTTTTTGTCGATGTTTTAGTCACCATAACACCAAATAGTTTTTTTTTTTCAATTTACAGAAAGAATACACACAAAGACAGATATTTACATTTCCATTCTCATCATTGCCCAACTCAGATAGCTTCTGTAACCAAAACTCTTATAAATAGAGCAATTAATCTTTCAGATAAGTCACACCTGAAAAAAAAATATAAATCATATTTATAGTGTTTTATTAGCAAATAGTTATAAATTTATATAAAAAAAACTTATTTCAAATTCGAAATTAACAAAATAAAAAATAAAAAGATGATAAATCACATATTAGGATTTGTGTTCCATATGGAAAAAGGAACTCTGACAGTATTGGATGTATGTTAAAACACTATAATATAGATACAACATTTTCTGTTCATCAAAAGATCTACAATATAATAACCAAGTCTAAGGAATCAATTCCTCTTGAATATCATGGTGTTCATCAAATCTCATGTGAAAATTGTAAAGCTTTTTACATAGGTATAAGTAATCATCACATCAGTGTTAGGGTAGATGAGAATGCTAATGCAGTTAAACAACACTTATCATCATCAGCACTCTCACTCCATACTATAGATTCAGGTCACAAAATTGATTTTTCTAGTACCAGGATCATATCCAGATGTCATAATCTCTACAAGTGCAAACTTAGTGAAGCTATTGAGATACTTAAAAGACTGTATTGCATCTATAAGTGACATGATACATGCAAACTTCCTTCTATTTGGAAAGATTTTTGTAAAAACATTATTAATTTAACATTTTTGCTATTGGTGAAACTAACACTTTTTTTTTTCAAATCAGTGATTGTAGGGCCACTACAATAGTCTTACTATCTTTTAGCACTCAGTGGATGACTTATGTAATCAAGTCAAAACTTTGGTATATCAATATTTTAATTTTTATTTAACAATAATAGTCTTCTATCATTTGATGGTTTTAACACAACAGAAAGCAAATAATTTAATATACAAAATAATATTAGATAATTCATCAAATTTATACATAAAACAAAAAGAAAAGCAAAATGAGAGTGCAGTAATTCTAAAACTACCCCAGTAAAATAATTATTAGATTGATATTTACAGGTTGGACAAAATATATTTATAACTATTATATATATATATATATATATATATATATATATATATATATATATATATATATATATAGTATATATAAATTATTAATCAATGTCTATATTCCAATTATAATAAAATATATATAATTATTCAAAACAATACAATAATTAATACAAACAATATTTTAAACAAATATAAATAAAACTATCTATACAACTAGACTCAAATTATTAAAAACCACAAAAACACAAAATCATCATTTTCCACATTCATTATTTTTATATTGCTGTCTGACAGACACCAATATAAAATTAATGAATTTAAAATTGATGTATGACATTCTTTTGTTTACATTTGTAACTTTTTTCTAATACAATTTGAGTCTAGTTGACAACGACTACATAGATAGTTGAAAGTACTTCTATTAAATTGGTATATATTTGTTTAAAATATTGTTACTGTATTAATTATTGTATTGTTTTGAATAATTATATATGTATATATATATTGAACCTGATTGCAATCCGATTCAATGGAGTCATTACAAAAAAAAGAAATTTATTAAGCTTTTAATTTTCATTAAACGTAGAGTTTACATTTTCAATTATTTAAAAAGAATGTGTGTATCAAAACACACACGTTTATATGTAAATGGATTTTTTAAAAAAAATGTTTTTCGTTTATTTTAAAATAGTTTTCATATACCACCTGTTTTAAATCCATTTGATTTAAAAACAAGCTGGCTAGCTAATTGCATTCCTGTTGCTTTTATTTTAATTATTGTAAACAATTTTGATAGCGGAGATTTGATTTTTATGTTGTTGTTTTCATTTCAATAAACCCAGGGCAGAATTCTTAGATAGATTGAGCGGGAGATTAATATTTGCCCTGCCTAAGGCGTAGAAATTGGACAACAAGTAAAGTATTTCACGGGAAAATGGAGCAACGTATAAATAGCCCTGACAATTTGGAGTGTCAGTTAATTCAGTTTTGAGAGATAGACAAGTGGTTTTCTCATGTGAAAGTTATATCAGCATGGACATTTAAATTTCTTAGTTAAAGAACATCAGCTGTTATTAAATACTTTCACTTGCAAAAATGAAAAATTCTATACTTGTTATCACCACTTGAATGGCTTGCTAACTCCACAAAAGACGGATCCCTGACTTCCAAGTTTGCTCCAGTAATGCCTTGAACACCTAAAAGAAGCCGGAACCTCTCTACATCTACCTTGCTGCCTACAGAACCTGAAAATTAACTTAAGTAAAAGTGCGCACTCTATGTGAACTTTGTTTTACCGAAAGGTAACTATTTTCGTTTTTATTCTTTCCAGGGTAAATTAATTCTCATTAAATCTCCGCTCAATCTAATCATAAATATGTATTCTTAAATCAATATAGCCTCATATTTAATATTTTCTCTAATTTCCAATATTTTGTAGTGTGTCTTGGAATCTTAGTTTTAAGATTCCAATTTGCTTTCAGTTTTGTTTATTGGAGAGTGACAAATGAGTTTTATATTTTATGCCTCACTTTTGTAAATGCTTTAGCAGTCTTGTATATATATATATATATATATATATATATATATATATATATATATATATATATATATATATATATATATATATATATATATATATATATATATATATATATATTTATGCTTACCTGTAATTATTTAGTATTCAATAATTAATTTTATACTCTATGTTTGCCATATTGCTAAACCTCCAAAAATCTTTTGGCTGATGACTTTATTGTCTGATTTTCGCAGGTGGGGATTTCATTTCTAATATCTCTAAAGGCAGAAATTGGAATTGTGTTTTTCTTTGTAATTTTATAAGTCATCAGCAGGAAGATAAAATTTATCCTTTCTTAAATTACAGGTGAGCAATACTTTTGTTCTGCTAGAGTACTTAAACTTTTGATATTTCATACTCATGTGCACTTTTTGATAGATTTCTTTTTGTATTTATTATGTGTGCATTAAATTTGTCAGAGCGTGTACTCAGAATTTGTTTGTAAGCTTATTTTCTTTAAATGCTGGGCAGACGTAACTGTTTTTCTAATTATTTACTTGTCCCTTAATGGGATCTTTAATTATTAATTTTAAAGTAATTTTCGCCAATCATTTGGCTGGGATTCACCAGTTTTAATTGTTTCTTCATTTCAGTCATGTTTGTCGGTTGTTATTGAGGTGCATCAATCACTGTTATTTTAAACATAGTAATAGGTGAAGCTCATACCGATATAAGGACATTCAAGGTCTGACCAATTTTTAGATCTCGAACAGCTCATCGGTGCTGGATTCTTTGATCTATTTCAGGGGCATATGGTTTAAATATCTGAAAGTGAAAACCAATGTTTAGGTGAATCCTCCACTAAATGAAATTTGCTTCCTCTCCTTTTAAATTTGTTTATTAGAAGATCAGTCAGTCTGTTATAGCTTTGCCTTTAGTATGTCTGGTACACGCCTGAGTTAACCTCCATCTATTGTGTCATAAACTTATATTTAATAATTTATTTTCTCATAATAAAATTTATGAAATATGTTTAAACTTAATTTGGCTGATGTTTGTCTTTGTGCTTTTGTCTCAATTGTCTAAACAATTTAAGATCTCTTGTTTCTCCCTGGGTCTAGTCAGCGCAAACCATCATCATCATCTATTCTGATCACAGTAAACAAATTTTCCAGATACGTAGTGGTCTGGTGGTGCCCTCTGTTTCAGATAGATTGAGTATCCGGTATAATATATATATATATATATATATATATATATATATATATATATATATATATATATATATTTACTCTCTTCTATATATGTGTGTAAGTCATAATAAAAATGAAGGAAAGCTATGGAAAAACACATTTACTCAAGTGGATTAATTGGGAACTCAGAAATAAAAAAAATACAATTAAATATTATTACAACTTATTAGTAAATAATATAGTTTTGCTTTTTCTAAAGTTTGCCCTCAGTGTTAAATATGTACAAACCTTACTTGAGGTTGCCTTGATGAAACAATTTTGAATTTCCAGAGAATCTGTAAATTTACTTTTATTAAAAAATTATACATATTAATTGACTATGATTCCTTTTTTAAAATACATCAACATATGACAAATTTATATTCACTGCTCTCACTAATAAATTGCAGGTGATTGATTTTGAAAATTAATCTTGATTACACAATAAAAAAATTACAATATATAAACTTTCAAATAGTGATAATAAAAGCAAAAAAAATAATAATCATGTGAACAAAATAAAATATATTTATCCTTAGGATAGCAATTATTCATCCACAGTCAAGTGTTTATAAACTTAAATGTCAATCTCCATGAATAATGTTCCTGTTCACCAACTCTATTGATATTTAGATATTTCATATTGTTTGGTTAAAACAAACACAGCAAATTATTTCTTCTGAACATATATAAATCCAGTGTTCACCAGCATTTTGTACATTAGACATTGTGATGGATCACATTATAATGACATCGAAGAAATTTTTGGAGATACCTACAGTACCGATTTTTACCCCCCCCACACACACACACACATTGTAATGATTCTGCTGTTATTGAATACTATTTATTGTGGCTTTAATATAATATAATGTTTCAGTCTACATTCCAAACAGTATTAATAAATTAGTCAATAATTGTAAGGATGTCATATCTGTCAATCAGAAAAGTAATATCATATATGAAAATTTTGTGATTGTATGATATCATATATAGGCGAATCTAGGTGCAGTATTGAGAAGAGATTGAAGGATCATGAATTTTTATATAAGCATGTAAAAAGAAAAAATAATGGTGATTTAATATCTCCTTCAGTTTTTTTTATGATGAAAAAACATGTAAATATAAATTTAAATTTGATTTTGAAAATGTGAATATTCTTCATAAAGAGAGAAACCATAGTAAAAGAAAAATTAAAGAGGAAATTTTTATAAACAGGAATAAAATGCATTTAATAAATCGACAAGCTGCTAATATTAAAATACGAGATTTGTGGAATTCGAATTGATGATGTTTGCTTCCACTTTTGTTTTTGAATTTAATGGTAGTTGAGCTAGGTTTAAGAAATTAACTGACAGTACTTCTGCAGATTTAAGTATTGTTTGTAATAGTTTGTAAACGATTAAATTTATTATTTCAATTATAATTACAATTTTGTTTTTAATTAATGAACATTATATAAGTGAAGTTTCACTTGGTTTCAATAGATGCCCAAGGTTATCTTAGCTTAACCTTTTGTTTGAATTTTTCTGATCTTTAAAAAAATAATAATGATAAAAAATGGAAGTTAATTTAGTTAATGAGTAAAATAGGATAATCTTATGTAGTATTATAATAATTGTTAAATATTTATGGGATTATGTCTAATTGATTCAATAGTATATGTGAGTTAGTTTGATAAGGGATGTGAGACAGTAATTTGAATTAAAGAAAATATCAGAAATAGTTGTGAATTGATAAATAATATTAAATGTATTTTAAAGTATCTATTGTGTAATTCATTTTAATGTCTAAATTAGAATAATTAGATATTGTAATAAATTGGAATATATAATATTAAGTAATATGTTTAATAATAATCTGTAAATTTTTATTAAAACAGTTTAAAAATATTTATTAGATGTAATTTAGATTAGCATTTCACTTATAAAGTTATTTTGAATAAATGATTCATTAATATTTTTTTATTTTTGCAGTTTTAAAAATAACTTTTAAACAATTAGTGTGAGGTTATATTTATAGATTATCCATATTGAGAATATGTATTGGCATGCAAGAAAGACATGTAAACATAAGAATAAAAATAATTTAATTTTAATATTGATTAAAAAAACAACAAATGAATGGATAAAGTTATTAAAGTTAAATATTTACCAGTTTAATATAGAAGGATAGCTTTGAATTGAATATTTATTGCTATTGTGTTTTATAAAAATATTATTTAAGAAAATTCCATATTTGTTTGTAATGAACTTTTGACTTTGCAGCTGTTGAGTCATGTGGTTTGGTATAATTAGGTCAATTACATCAGTAAATCGATTTCACAGCTGAATTATCAAGAATGGTAAAGTTTATTAAAAAATAACTTTACTGGTTTTCAAGCCAGTTGATATAAAGAAATGGGAATGTTAGAAATTATCAGCTATAAATAGAGATCCAGGATTTATTCAGAAGATTTTTACTTGTTTATTTTTTCTACACAAGGCTGAATCCTGAAATTTTCTTTAATAACTGTTGTATTTTGTAAAAAAAAAAAAAAACTTTATTATTTAAAATGTAATAGTATTTGTTTTAAACAAACTACTAAAATTGTTTTGAAATCATGGACAGGTGAATTTAAAAGGTAATAATTTTCTGATATTCAAATTTTAATTGGAACATGAAATTATAGTAAAAAAATGTTTGGAGGAAATTTAGTGTCTCTTATATGCATTTTATCTGTTTGTTTTTTTTTATTTGAAAGTAAAAGTAAAATTAAAGCATAAACTATTATTCTGATGCACTGAACTATTTAAGCTGTAGAATACTTGGTATTTATTCTAATAAATTAAAAAAATATATGTGAGGAAAAAAAAGACATTGATAATTAAAAAAAAAAAAAAAACATTGTAATGAAAAATGTGTCAACTTCCTCATAAATTAAAATTGACTTTAAATTTGATGCTTCACTATTCATACCTGATATCCACATTTAAATATGCTCTTCCATAGTAATGTTTGTTTCTAAAAGTAAATTAAGGAAAGAAAAATATATTATATTAAGATAAAGAAGAATGAACTTTGTTTGCTAAGCATTTTATAGTTGAATATACACTTTTTCTAATGTTCAACTTTAAAATTTATTGTATATGAGATAGTAATTATCTTATTCTGGAATGTGTTGGACAAAATGTTTTAAGCTACATTTAATTAAGAATGAACTTACTAATAATGATTAACTAAAAAGTTATTACATATACCTTGACCTGAATTGAAATAATTAGTTTTAGCTAACTGCAAATAGAGGAAAATATGTATTTTAAAATAATAATTCACGTTTGATGCCTAGCAGTAGGAAAAAGAAGTTGAAACAAAACTTCAAAATAATCTACAAATATTATTAATGAACTCGTATCTGTCAAATACATAGTAAATTGTTATATTTGCCATTACTTATAAGTAACTTTGTGACAGTTAATCTTAGCTTATAAACCGAGGAACGTCTTTAATTATAAAAAAAAGGCTACTCTTGTGTTTAAAATAGAAAAAGAAATTTGTTTAAAATAAAACACATCTTTTAATATTATATAAAATTATTTTTAAAAAAAAATTTGTTTGCCTAAAAAAGAATGAGGATATTTAAATAAATCTATATATTATTATTATTCTGCATTTGAACCTGGGATTCAATAAAAAAAATGTACTGAGCTGAAAAATTTATTTTTCTCAATGCCGGCTTATGCTTATGCCTATTTTTTATTTTAATATTTAAAATTATCTTTACAGAAAGAAAGTGAAAGTATTTATTTAAAAAACTATTGAACATTTTTGTTTTGGAAATCATTGCCATGTTTATAAATACTTTGACTGAAGCTTTGGACTTAGATAGATAAATTAGCCTGAATAAATTATCTACATATTTTAAACGAAAAATAAAAAAACATTATGAAACTAAAATATGAATTTGAGTTACTGTATTATTATTTTTTTATTGTCTGTTTTATTGGTTTAAATGAAAAAAACAAAACCCATAAAAAATATTTATGCTATATAATTTTAAAGCTTAATGTGTTATTAGAATGAGCAAAACTTTTGCCATCCTGAAGTAAATTTAATTTATTTATTAAGCATTTCACAAGTGAATATCTATCTATTTGATAATTTAATTTATAGAGAATTAAATATCACAGTCTTAGTTTATTATAGATGGGATGTTTCACTCAGTTCCATTTTAAACCAGCCAAATAAGGTTATCAGAGAGTATCCATGCATTTGTTTTAAGAGTGCTGTATTAATAATAACTACACATACTTTTTACATGCATTGAGGATTAATATTCTCGCATTTAATTTGCAATCTTTTAAAAGTCTACTAGTCACTAGATTTTAGTATTGAATATTTTATTATGTGTACATTGTGCCCTGCCTAGAATTTTATATACATTTAATTTTAAAGTATTTCTCATAGTAGTCATTTGACACAGCTTGCTTTGTTGGTTCAAACATTGAATATACGTTTTGTATTTTTAAACTTCTTAGGAATAACTTACTTAATCCAGGTGACATATATATCTTGTCATTAATTAGTATTTGTTAGCCTCATAGAGCTAGGCTTAGTTAATAATTTTGAGTATGTTTTATGTAGTAGACAAAATCCTCCATCCTTATTGTATTGTAGTTCCATGATTTGATAGTGCTTGTCCCCAAAGATGATTAATGTATTGTATTTGTCAGTGATGATGAACACATTTATAAGCATTGGAAATCCCATGAGTGAAAATCATGCTTTACTGGTACATATTTCCTGTTTCTAGATGTACTGTAGACAAGTTCCAGGTATCTTTGTCTCTGCCTTAAAGTTAGATATTTTTGAAAGCCACCACATTCTTTTCCAGCTCTGAGGAGCCTATTTATTTTTATATTTTAGCCTATCATTCATGATGACTTTATGATAATTCCACCACAGTTGACGAGATATATGTATAAAGTGAGTTGGAATTAGGTAACGTGTCAAGTAACCTACTGTTTGTAACATTCCACGAGACAAAAAAGATTGTACCGTGTGTATATTTTTAAAATAAGAAAGAGCGTTAACACAAAAATATCGAGTAAGAAAAGTACAATTGTAAACTGTTTTTTAAATGTCATAAAAAGCATATATTTTAAACACGTTTAATAAGTAAAGAAGACATTATATATATATATATATTGTACCCTCACTTCCAGAAAATATATATTATAACAAAATGTGACTAGCTCAGATAAATGGTTATGCTCGGCTAAAATGTGTATAATTATTATAAAATATTTTACAATACTATATCTTATCAGATTTATTCCAACTAACAGAAAAAATAATATGGTTCAATATCATGCACTAAGTAAATAAGTATTTATTAAATCATGAGACTATGAAGTAAAGTTACAAGTGGTAATATGAAATTACATTGAGCCCATGTCCAACAAGACACTACCTCAATGGCATAAAAATATTATTACCTCTTTATTACTTCAACTAATACATCTATAGCACTCCTATGTCTTTTATAATAATTAACTAACTAAATAATAGTAATAAATAGATTTCAATCTTTTATCAAAGGAATATAACTAAAATAATCTCAGGTTCTTTTAATTAACTTAAAGTAATTATAATTCCTGCAGATAGGCATGATAAGGGATTTAATGTCAAACCTAACTACACCTAACTTACAATAATAATAAATAACTAATAATAACAATCTCCGGTGTATAAGTTAATCTTATCTATTTTTATTATGCTACTAATCATTAAGAAATAAGTAAATAATCTACATGACTTTCATCTTCATATAGTATCTTAATTAAAAATATGATAAAATCTTATGATTTAATAATATGTAGCAATAAATAATATTATACTCTTATATAGTGCATTATAATTATTTTGTGACCATCATAACAATAATATGTTAATATCAATGAATTTCTATAAAATCATATTAAGAAAATACTGTACTTTTTTTAAAAAATGATTTAATTCATATTGTATAAACATTATGTTTATTCAAATTATCTGTTGTCATATGATGTGGTGCAAGGTAATGAATTCGACACACTTTTAAAACAATTTAAACAAAATTTATTTACATTCAACTTTAATAAACACCTTATATACAATATGTACATTCCAAGTGGAAATCAATTAAAAAATAATAATAATAAAAATAATACAAAATTCTTATATCGTTACTATTTCCATTATCCAAAATAAATAATCCGATACATTTCTTACATTCTTTATAAGTAACATTTAACAGTATTTACGAACTTATATTTTATTATATATCATTTAGAATCAAATAGTACAATAGAAGGCTTTTATGTAAAATATCACTTATGTAGCACATATAAAATAAACTAAATTTAACAATTAAAATGCTCATTTTAATTAAATATTATAGCTATTTCTATAATTAGCATTAATTAAATATCAACTAATGTATAGGTTGATATAACTTTGTAATATTATGTGACATTTATCAATTACAAAATTATTTATTTCATTCTGATGTAATTTCATAATAATATATGTCTTACTAAAATATGCAATACATGTAGGTTCTTTTCTTAAAATAATATTTTAAAATTATCCAACAATTTTGTAGAAACAATTTTTTATTTATAAATTACCCATTTTCATAAAGTTATTATATTAAAATAAAATTCTATGATTCTTTTCCGTTTTAAGTACTATTCTTCTCTACTTGTTATTCCTATTCCATCCTAATAAATCCTATCTTCAAATATCGTTCTAATCTCATTTAACTTTAGTATCAACTTACAATTTTTTTATTTTTAAAAAAACTATCTAAACTCTCCCTTATATCTCATCATCTATTTATGATAAACCCTTAAAACACACATATAAATTTGCATATAAAATTAATTTATATTGTCTAATTAAAAAAAAAATTTTTTTTACTAACTTGAAAAATAAATATAAATGACTCGTACTAATATAATAAATCAATATCCTAACATTGTAACAGAAACATTAAAGTTTATTCACGAAAGAATCATATAATTACTTCCCTCATTACGTTGTAATAAATTTATATTATAAAATAAAGTATGCATATTTTAAAATAAAACTATTATTAATAATCTTATGCGTGTATATTCTTCAAATATTCATACATTCACCCAACAATCAAATAATATGTGGTTCATCTAAAAAAAAACAAAGCAAAATACATTAAATTATTAATATTATACAATTGTTACCATAAGCGATATTCCAACTTATACATCAGTTAGGCGATATCTTCTCAGATTATAAATTAATAAAACAATATCACATTCATACGTGACAATCATTCTTAAAATATTAAGTGTTTTAAAATTATAAAAAAAATTTTCTGAAACTAAGCGTTATATTAATATGTAATTACTTTTAAAATGTACCTCTTATCCCTAATAGATTAATAAATAATTAAATATTTATGTTAGTTAAGTAAATAAAATTATATTACATAGACTCCAATGGTGTTTTTTTTTCACCACATACCTGTTTTTTTTCCAGGTTACAAAAATTTTCCAACAGCACTTCCTTTTCCCGTAATCACGTGTTTAAATAGTTTCTCATGAAATAAATAAAAGACATTTTTTTAAAAAAAAATATTAATAAAATAAAATAAAACAAGTTCCACCATAAAGAAACAAAAATAAATAATTAAATCAGTTTTAATGATCCGGACCTATTTTTTTTTTAAAAAAAAATTCTCCTAGGATTAGTCAATAGTTTTTAATGTTTTCATCTAAGTATTATAAATTGACTTGGGTGTCCGCGTACACTTATTTGCGCATTTCTTAAAAAATATTTAAGCAAAATCAATCTCAAAATACTTCTGTATGAGTAGCATCCATAATTTAATACCATAACATTTTTATTTACAGGTATTTATTTACAAATTAAATTTCTGATTTATCAGCCTTTTAAAATTATCGACATCTGGTCTTTTAAATAACAAAGACTTAACAAGGCAAGTATTTCAGCAATTATTAGTAATGTCCGTATCTTTACCAAAAGATATATTAAAATATATAATTTGAAATACTTTCTTCATAAAGAAATATTTTCTGCATCTTTCTTCAAAATATTTATTTATAAAAAAAAAACATTATAATAAACTTTTAAATTCATTTCTTTTACCGTATTATTTTACCGGTCTTATAAAAGAAATATATTCTCCTTCGTAATGTCCAAGATATTAATTTTATCCATCTACTAATTAACCCAGTGTCCACTATATTTTTATATAAAGTTTCCAACACATTATATCATTATGTGATATTTCCATGACTACTTGATAACAAAATTATGCTTTGATAGAAACGATCGACAGGGGATTTTGAATAACTAGCACTGCATCTCTAACGGTAAAATTTCTTAAAATTATTTGAACTACTCTCTTTATAAACTAATAACGATTACAAGAGTGGTTATAATATTTTACTTGGCTATATTTAATAGCACACTTAACTTAACTGAAAACACAAGCACAAGCACAAACACCCTTAAACAATTGAATCTCGGATTTTTATACCGGAATCAATTACCCACTTGATTGGTAAATTAAACAATCACCTTGCTAACCTATTTACATATCTCGCCAACAATACAAAATCAAAACTAAAAATAAATAATGACTCATTTAATATTTATTATTTATTACATTATTTAATTCTTAAATTAGCTTTTATTTTTTATTTAAATCTATTAAATATTTTTTTAAAAAAAATATATTTTTTTACTTTATCTCACTTTTAACTTTTATAAGTCTATTTTTCCTAAGCAAACTAAAATCTACTTTTATTCATTATATTCATTTTTTAAAACAGTATAAAAAAATAAGATTTAATATTTCACATTAATTAATTTTTAATTTTTTATCTCGTGATAGCCAATATAATATTTTTAAATTTTATAATAGAATTTTAAAACAGTTTTGCAACTAAACTAAAAAAAAAACTCACAAGCATATGTGTGCATATGTCTATCTGTCACATGACTTACAACACAGATAGAAACGCTTGTAATTATCTAAAAATAAACTAACAATCCAATTTTTGTAAAATAAATATTTTTTTTTTAAATAAGTAATATACTATAACAACTTTAAAATAATAATTTGATATTATAAAATCAAATATTCATCTTCTATTATATACTATTAATAACAAAAAATATTCTACATTCACTTACTAAATATTAATTTTATCATCAATAAATATGTCATTTATTTAATTTTAAGTTATCATTTTTTTAAACTTTAGCTTTAAACATCTATTTACAAAACTTTATTAATGCAGTATTGACCATGGCCAGTTTTTCCAACCATATAATATTATCATTTTCCCCCACTGAACCATCTCTCTCAAATATTAGCATAACTTCACACATCAAATTTTCATAGTTTAATTTAATTAAACTTTTAAAAGATTATAAATAAAAATCAACATAACACAGCTGAAATATATCTTGAATTTAAAATTTTTAATAAAACTGATAGAAGAATTTATGAAGACTCATACAGAAGGGCACAATATATATACAACAAATATATATATATATATATATATATATATATATATATTTGTTGTTGTTTAAAAAGTTTTAATTTCTTTCTTTTCTCCGACTACTGTTATACTTTGTTGAATATAGTTTACATTTATTGTTATCATTTATTTTATAGACGTTAGTAAAAAAAAATAATTTACAAAAATACGATTTTGATATTTTTTATTTTAGCATTACAAACAACAGAACACTAACCCTAAACTTAACCCTAAAGCTAACCCTAAACCTAACCTTAAAACTAACCCTAGACCTAACCCTAAAACTAATTCTCGTTCTCATCTGATCCTTTGTGTCAGCCACTAGATGCGCAATTTGAACCAAAAACATATTAATATAATGTTCCTGGGCTAGCGATTCTCTATTAATATTGACTTTTTTTTGTTTGTTTACAAAGTTTATTTTCTTTTGTTTCTGAATTATTTTTCCCAAATAATATTTTTGATGATGGGATAATAATAGTTGTTTTTTTTTAATTTTTTTTTTTTACCAAAGGGTCTTTTTTGGTGTGTGTTCAAATAGTAATTTGTTTTTTTTTTTAAATAGTATTACTGTTTTTGTAAAATTGGATTGACAAAATTCAAGAGAGAACTTGTTTATTTGATGGATCTTTAAATAATAATTTATGTTACTTTGATAGGTTTACATTTGATTGCTGACAAAAATTAGTGAGAAGGGTTTTTTTGTGTACGATTAAATACTAATTTACGTTACTTTGATAGGTTTACATTTGATTGCCGACAACAATTATTGGGAGAAGTGTTGTTTTTTTTTTCTGCGCGCGTGTGTGTATGTTTAAATAAAAATTAAAACCTTTACTTTTCTCGGTTTATATTTGATTGATGACCAATTTCACTTCCTTTCATTTATAAATTATGGTTTTGGTCCTACAAATAAATATTTTTGACAATGGGACAATAATAGTTGTTGTTTGTTTAATTTTTATTGACAAGAGTGGGTGTTTTTTGGCGTAGATTCAAATAGTAATTTAGGTTACATTTAAATGATAAGTTGCAGTCTTACTTTGATTGGTTTACATTTGATTGCCGACACTAGTTATTGGGATAAAAGGTGTTTTTTGTGTGTATGATTGTAGACAACAATTATTGGGAGAAGGGATGTAACCATTTAAAGAATAGTAGTTTACGTTACTTTTAGTAGTGGTGTACATTTGATTGTTGACAATAATTAGTGAGAGGTTGTGGGATTTTTTTTGGGTGATGATTAAATACTAATTTACCTTCCTTTTTTTTTACATTTGACTTCCGACAACAATTATTGGGAGCTAAAGAAGTTGTTTTTTTTGTGTATGTTTAAATCAAAATTGAAGTTACTTTTATCGGTTATATTTGATTAACAACAGTTTTGACTTTCTTTTTTTTTTCATTTATAAATTATGGTTTTGGTTTGCCCAAAACCTAATATTTTTAACAATGGGATAATAATAGTTGTTGTGTTTTTTTTTTCACTTTTATTGACAAGAGTGGGTCTTTTTTTGTTGTATGTTCAAATAGTAATTTGGGTTACGTTTAAAAAATAATCGTTTATCTTATTTTTAGTGCTTTACATTTGATTGCCGCCAACAATTAGTGGGAGGGGTGTTTTTGTTTACGATTAAAGAATAATTGTATGTTCCTTTTATTTTTTACATTTGATTGCCGACAAAAATTATTGGGAGAAAGGGTTTTGCATTTTTTTGTTTGTGTGTATGTTTAAATCAAAATTTAAGTGACTTTTATCAGTTACCATTTGATTGAAAAACGATTTGACTTTCTTTTTTTTTTTTTCATTTATAAATTATTTACGTTTTCCCAAATATTATTCGATTTGACAATGGAACAATAATAGTCTAGGTTTCTTTAATTTTGATTGACAAGAGTGGGTCTTTTTCGGTGTATGTTCAAACAGTAATTTGGGTTATGTTTAACTAATAATTTACTGTCTTACTTTGATTGTTTTACATTTGATTGCTGATGACAATTAGTGGGAGGGTTTTTTGTTTTTTTTTTCTATACGATTAAAGAATAATTGATGTTCCTTTTATTTGACCATTGATTGACAACAACAACAATTATTGGGAGAAAAGGGGTTTTTGGGGCTATGTTTAAATAAAAATTTTAGTTACTTCTTTTATTTTACATTTGATTGCCGATGACAACATTTATCGGAAGAAGAAGGGATGTATGTTTAAATAAAAATTGAAGTTACTTCTTTTATTTTTGACATTTAATGAAGGCCATTTAGAATCCCTCAAACAAGCTTGCCTTTACAAAGTGAACATTTCCATCGGCAGATGTTTTTGGACCTCAAATCAGCATATATTGGCCGCACAATCCAAAGTTTTATTTCAACAGCAGGATGCTTTTTCTTTTATTCTGCTGTAGAAATATTCCAGTGCCGGCTTCCATGTCTGGCAATTTTCATCTTTTCAACTTTTCTGTTGTGGGAATTAGCCATTCTTTTTGAATCAGAAAAATTCTCACTAAAACGTGACTCAAAGCGTGATTTTTAAAATTTTCGCTACCCCATCCTAATCGAAAATTTATGAATAACAACCACTACTGTTAAAATTGATAAAATGTAACAGTATATCAATTTGTCTTAAAAAAGGGCACCAATGAAAATTTAAATAATTTTAACACGATCACATTAACACACCCACGTACAATATTGTTACATAAAATACATAATGCAGCATTACAATATAGTGCATGACACAAACAACTACAGCATTTTCCTCTGCTTTTAGCATCGGAAAAAGTCACACCATTAGCCACTAAGCCGAGTTAACACTCTTTCTAGATTTTATTGTAGAAAGAAGACTTAACTCTGAGTTAACAAACTTTCTAGGATTTATTTTAAAAAGAATGCTTAAAGGCTTGGGAGCAGCCATGGA
This sequence comes from Epiperipatus broadwayi, assembly GCA_028023455.1. NCBI lineage: Eukaryota > Metazoa > Onychophora > Udeonychophora > Euonychophora > Peripatidae > Epiperipatus > Epiperipatus broadwayi. The sequence goes on along the minus strand of JAQFVV010013535.1, from coordinate 73,414 downwards.
AATGGCATATTTCTAGAAATTTAGCTAGAAATAGTGCCTCTAGTGGTTGACACAAAGGATCAAATGACAACACTAATTTTAAACCTAACCCTAAACCTAACCGTAACAACTTTTGCTTTTAGTTGTCATTCTATTTGAAATAAAAAAATTGAGATAATATCTGTTTGTCTGTAAAAAAAAAAAAAAAAGTAAAACAAGACTAAAAAAGTAAAAAATAGCTATAACACAATATCTGTTTCTCTGTAGAAATAAAATGTAAAAGGAAGAGTAAGAATTTTTGATTTTTATTTGGATTATGAGTTTTTAAACAACAACAAAAAAAGCTGTAACCCCAGTAAAAAAATCTGTGATAGAAAATTGATTTTTTTAATAAAAAGCAAACTAAAAAAGATGAATCAAATTGTTACTTGTTTATTTTATTTTACATTTATTATTATCATTTAATTTGTATATGTTAATAAAAAATAATATTTAAATTTAAATAATATTTAAAAAAGACGATTTTCTTTTGTTTTTATTTTTTGCATTACAAAAAACACATCAAAATGATTATAATTAATGGCCCAGAGATGATCATATTTTACAGTTTAAGCATGAAAACTGCACCATCGAGTGGGATATAGTGGTGATTCGACAACAACCATATATATATATATATAGCTTAAACTCATGATCTGAAAGTGGATACAACCATATATATATATATATAGCTTAAACTCATGATCTGAAAGTGGAATTAAAGTTAGAGATAGTGAATGCTTGCTCTGACATTTACATAAACATATGCTTGACAGTGTTTTTGGTAGAACACCATCTGTTGACATAAATATAAGTGTTAGCAAGTTTTTAACTTGTTTTTTGTTTTTCATAAATGTCTTTCTAGCAATGATATATATTGCAGAGGCTTCTATTATGTGGTGATTCTGAACTGATATCAGACCCATATAGCTATATGGCTTGCTATGCAGACTTTGGAGACATTACGTGTCTAAAAGATTCACGTTTGCAACCTGAACAGAAACTGTTTCATAAACGCTCAGAGTTTGTGTTTAGATCTAGTTTCTTATTCCTGTTATTCACTGAAGATAGCAAATAGCATGAAATCATAATCTGAAAGTGGAATTAAAGTTAGAGATAGTGAATGCTTGCTCTGATGTTTATGTAAACATATGCTTGATGGTGTTTTTGTAGAATGACATCTGTTGATATAAATACAAGCGTTAGCAAGTTTTTAACTTGTTTTTTTTTGTTTTTTTTATATATATAGCTTAAAGAAACAGTCAATTCCTAGTAGTTTCACATTTCCTTTACTAAAGTATCATAAAAATTATTTTCATCATTTAATCATATTACATTAGTAATATAAAAGAAAAGTATGCATATCTTTTTTTTAAAATCTATCTTATATTTTACAATAATAATAACTTCTATGTGTCTTTAATGCACTCACACATACTCATACATTCATATGATAATACTATAAAATATTCCAAACTATCTAAAGAAAAAGAAAATAAATACATCATGTAAAAATTAATATATATATATATATATATATATATATATATATTTTTACATGATGTATTTATAAAAATTGTAATATATATATATATATATATATATATTACCATTTTTTACTTACAGTGTCAAATTGCTCGTCAGTCACTTTTAGACATTTTCTGGTCCACATTTCATAAAAAATATTAAATAATATTAGCATTTACTAAGAAAATTATGATACTTAAAAATATTTAAAAATTGTACAGAAATTAAATATTCTTTACAATAAGTATACTATGTTAGTACATATTTTTTATGTAATTTTCCTGCCTACAATAATATAATAAAAATAATATTATTAGTACATAAAATAATTTAAACCATATTTACGTAAAACTCCAATCCATTATAAAGTAAAATCTATTTTTAAAAAATGTTTTCTGTCTTTCTTCTGATTCTTCCATTAAAAGTTCTTATAGATGTTTGCTCCCCCAATACATGTTGCTATGATAACCACTGTCTAACACATGAGAAAAGAACTACTCTCTCCCAAGATAAAACATATTCACAAATCATTTTTTAAAAAAAAATTATAAAATGGAAAAGAAGTTGACTTCTAAATTGAAAGTTATTTATGAAAATAATCATTAATTCTTGCTTGAACATTTATAAAAATTATAGTCCTTTTTTATATCTTTCAGGATAATGATTATTAAAGGTGATAGTATTTGAGAAAGTTAAAAATAATCCTTTGGAGTTATTCCCATTCTATGGAAATTACACATTTTTATTCCATTGAAATTAGCATTTAATGATTTAATAAAGTTAGCATAAAGTTATTTTGCCAGAATAATTCTAATTGCCCAGGTATTTCTTTTCCAGATAATAATTTTCCAATAATCATTTTTTATATTATTAAATAAATGTGTTTTTTTAATAATGATGAACTTATTGTATAAAATATAGTTGCAATAATATTGATCTTTATCTCTTCATCATTTTAAATAAAAAATCAGAATAAACTTCTAAAAAAATATTTATTTTAAAACATTTACTGAACTCTTTTAAAAACTATATAATTTTTTAAAATATTGAGAATCAAAAGTCTTTACCATATAGCTATCTTTTTTTTTTCAGGTACAGCTAATTTTCTGACAATAAAATGCATCTACATAACATTTCCAACAAATTTTTGTCTAATTTTCTCAACAATGTCTGAGATATTAATATAACCAATATCATATTTTTATCCATTAATAATTTAAGAAATGTATTTTCACTTAATGTCTATACATACATTTTTTTCTTTTCACAGATATACAATTATTTTGGTATGAATTTCATAATTACTGCAACACTGGGTTATGTTTCAATAGACTATTTGATATGGAATATTTTTTGCTTTAACAGTGCATGATTTTAATGTGATTAACTTATAATTTTTAATTTTCTCTTGTAGAATAATTCCAATTAATAAATTGTACAAAATTTTGATATTTTAAAAAAAAGAAAGTATTAAGGTAGTTGTTTAAAAACACAAAATGTACTTTTAAAGCATTTAATTGAATTGATTAAAGCATCCAATTGTATTGATAAAACAAACTTTTATTAAAAGCACCCAAAAACATATGAACATCTTTTTTATTCCAAAACAAATTCATTATTTGATTGGCTATTAAATCTTTAGCTAGCTATCTAATTTACATATTAGTACTATCTTACACAATTACATTTCAAAATAAAATCATGACTCACCAAACAAATATTAAATATTACATTATTTAATTCTAAACTGATTTCACACTTTTATTTAAACAAATCAAATATTTAATACTACATTTTAAAATAATATATTAATCTATCCAACATTTATTTTTAATGTATTTATTTTTAATAATCTAATTTTATTAAAAACAGTCAATTTAAAAACCTAAGTAAATATTTTATAAAAGCTAATTTTTTTTTTATATTGTCCGTTGATCAACAAATGTTTACAATTTTACAGTACAATTCTAAAGCAATTTTGAAACTTTATTAGAAAAACTTGCAAGCAGACAAGTATGAATATTTATGTCACATTACTTAAAAAAGTTAGACAATCTATATATTTTTTTAATTACAATCTACTTACAAAATAATTGTTTAATTGCAAAAAAAAATATTATATTAAAGAATAATAATACAATAATATAATTAAAAATAATATTTTGATACTATTAAATTAAACACATTTGTCTCAATAAAGTTTTTCATTTTAAGTAAATAACTCACAATACAAATATTAAGTCTAATTTTATTTTACAATACACTAGTTTATTTAATTTTAAGTAATTACCTTTACAATTTAATTTTTAACACTTATTTAAGAAAACTTCTTATATACTATTTTACTATGGTCAGTTTTTCCAACTATACAGAATTACACAATTTAGCTTTATTGGACTATTTTTAATATATTAGTATAGGTTTATGCATTTAATAATCTTTCTTTTACCTTAACCAAGCATTTTAAAAACATTGTCAACATTACAAAGTAGTCATACCAATTAAAATATATCCATACTTTCATTTTTTTTTAAAATTGACTAAATGTATTCATTTGTTTCTAATCAAAAGAGTACTATATATATATATATATATATATATATATATATATATATATATATATATATATATATATATATATATATATATATATATATATATATATATATATATATATATATATATATATATAACAAAATAAATGTCCGCTAATATCTATAATACAATAACGAAACTTAAATATATTTGAAATATTGAATAATTTATTAAATAATAAAAAAGAAATTTTTAATAGAAAGACTATTCCTGGTGTAGTATATTTTATACCTTGTTTATTTTATAAGAAGGTTTACATAGATCAGAGTAGTTTGAGCTTAAATGAAAGAATAAAGGTTCATAAAAGTAGAGTTAAAAATAGATATCTTAGTTCTTCTTTGTATGTCCATGAAAAAGATACAGGCCACACTATTGATTTTAATGAAGCTAAGGTTGTCTTCTTTGAAAGAAATAAAATCAAAAGAAGAATTAAAGAGTCTCTATTATTGAAAATTTATTATTCTGAAGTAGTTAACTTATTTAACAGTTTTTTTAATATTAAAGGTGGATGGGAAGTGAATGAATTTCTGGGCAGTTTTTAATATTATTTATATTGTGTAGTTTTTGTAGTTCTTTATACTTGAGAAGTCTGCTTGTAGCAGTGAAACCTTAGGTTGTATTTTAATATTATTTTTATGCTGGTCTGGTTCAATTTTGGATTTGTGGTAGTTTTGATATATATATATATATATATATATATATATATTGAACCGGATTAATTTCTGATTCAATGGTTTTATTACTAATGTTCAAATTGCTTATTATTATTTAATAAAAAAAAAGTACTTGTATTAAAACATATACTCAGTTATATTTAAATAGGGCATTTTAATTTTTTGTTTATAGAATTAATTTATATTTAAAATAGATTACTTTCACTACTTTGATTATAAAATTGATTTCAAAATACTTTACTTTCACTGCTTGTTTTAATCAATTCAATTAAAAACAGGCAAGCTTGCTAATTATATATTGCTGCTGCTTTTATTTTTAATCATTTTTAAAGTTAATTCTAAAAGTCTAAAAGCAGATATTTAGTTTTGTATTTGTTATTTTGGATACAATAACCCCTGGTTGGATTTCATAAATTGGATTGAGCAGGAAATTAATATTTTCCCTCACTGAGATATAGAATTTGTCAGTAAGGAAGGTTTTTCATGGGAAATGTAGTGAGGTAACTAGAGCCCACCAGAAAGGAGATAGTTGCTATTATTCTAAAGATTAAAGGAAGGTTTATTGTTAGGAGAGGAGCAAGAAGCTGCAATTAAAATGCTTAGTTCAACTTCTTATTAATCACAGTTTTAACATCTAAGCGATCTTTGAAATTTGCTTTCATGATGTCAACAAACACTGCCATTTGCATTGGAAACTTTAAGATGCAGTGCTAATACAAATAAGGATGAGCCTCAGGCTCCATGTTGTTCTTCAGTCAAGCCATAAAACTCTGACCTAGCTGTATTTTCAATTTGCCTTGACACTTGCCTTTGTCATTTAGAGAAAACACCTGAAAGATGAACTATTATCAAAAGTGCGCACTTGTCATGAAATAATAGAACTCTGCCTTACTGTAAGCTAAATTTTTCTTATTCTAGTCAGGGTAAATAAATTGCATTTAATTAAATCTCTGCTCAATCTAATGATAAGTATGTTTTAAAATGGTATTAATTATTTTTAATTATTTATTATCTGTATGAAGTTTTTCTAGTATGTAATGTGTCTTGGAATCTTAGTTTTAAGATTCCAAGTTTGTTTGCAATTTTCATTTATCAGAGGTCTATTAGGAGTTTGTATTTTATATGTTTAATATATACCTGATTATTTCATTAACTATTACAAAATGCATTGGCAGTTTTCATAATCTTTATTTATCCAGCTGCCTTAGTTGTAAAATAAAGAATCTTTAAGCATGTTTCATTTGCACTTTTTGTGCAAACAACAAAATCTTTTTGCTGGCTCTTTGTCAAATTATTCTTTGGGTGGTCTGAAAGTAGTCATTTCTTTTTGTATTATGTATGATCATAATCAAATATTTTTTTCTGTCCTGTATGTGAAATCAACCACATTTACATTGAATGTAGTATTACATGCAGCAGTCCTGTGGTGTTTTAATGACAGTAGTTAGAATTCTACTGCTCGAATGACCATGCTGGTATCATTGATTTTTGGTGGGATAGTAACTGTTTTATTATCTCTGATTCACGAAACTAGAGTTGTTTGTTTTTGAAATTTTACAACTGGCCAGCTGGAAGATATTATCCTAACCATATCTTATATTTTAGGTGAGAGAATTTTGCTGCCACAATGTTTAATGCCTTTATGTTTGTCATAATTGTGTGCACTCTCTGGTAAATATGTGTATGTTAATATAAGACACTTTTGCATTTGTTGGATTAGATGTCTTTACTCTATTGTCTAACTTTTAATAAAATTAATAAATTGTTTAAAGTTATTTGGCTGATGTTTGTTTTTGTGCTTTTATTCTCAACTGTCTGAACAATATTTAATATATCTTGTTTCTCCATGAGTTTAGTATGGCACATTCAGGTTCGCATATCCTGTCCACCCTTAAAATAAATGTCTAGCTCATATTTTTGGACTAGTGGCACCCCAGTGGTCAGTATATGTGAATCTTTAATGCCTTCTCCCATTACATATATATTAATTTTTGGTGCCCAACATGGGGCTTTGAGTTTTCAAGCCCATGTGAGATTTTGTTTAGATGGTTGAGAAAGATTTCAGGTGTAAGAGGCAAGTTATAGTAGGCAGAAATCAGTTTGTGTTGGTTGTGGCATGTACTGTTAGAACAGTTTGTAGAACAGGGTTTCGTCTTTTTCATATGACATAAATAAATAACAAATGTTTTTTTTTTGTGCAAAGAAAAATCTTTCGGAGTTGAATTTTTTTTTTAATTTAAAATAGTTTGTTGTCTTCTTGCATATAAATAAATATTGTTTTATTTGCTTTGAGATTTTTGTTTAAAAAAAAGATAGTATAGCGAGTTAGCCTTGTGGTAAAAATGGAAGGTAAAGAAGAAGGTGATGGGGTAGCAGGTTTGAAAGAGAGCCCTGTTTCATTTAAACATTCCCAGATAGTAGAACACATATGATGATAAAGTTTTTAATAGAAATGAAACAAAGTCAGCAAGCCGGGATGAAAGACATACGACAAAAGTTGCTAAAAATGAAACAAAGTCAGCAAGCAATACTGGAGGGACTGAGAGCAGAAATGAAAGAAATGAGAAGAGAAATGACAGGAAGAGTAGAAGAGAGTCAGGAGGTAGAAAAAGTGGTCATAAAAGATATAGAAATTGAAGTAGCACAGGATAGTATTAGGACAGAGAGGGTGGAAATAAAGGTTGAAATAAGTAGAGAGTGGAGAGAGAGAGATAGTATGGTGGAGAAAAAAGATCTTGGAGACAGTTATAAGTTAGGGGTTGAAAGCAGTGTAAAAAGGTACCTCACGAGGTTAAAAATGAGATGAGTAAAATAACTGTTAGTTGTGAACAGGGATTTAAATCTAGGAAGAGAGTTAAGGAAAAGATTTTGGAATATGATTTTAGGGCAAAAATAAAAGCCATTTATAAAGCAATCGAACACAAGTCACGTAAAAAGTCTGTAGGAAATGAAGTTTTGCCATTTACTAGTGTTGATATGATCAAAAGTAAAGTGGGAAAAGATGAAGAATTGGGAAGTTTTGTTAAGAAAAGTTTCAGGTATATATGCTAAAAAACAAAATGGAAAAGAAAAGAGATAAAATTTTATAAGCTAAAAAAAGGTAAGTGGATGAAAGCATACCATGTCCAGAAAATAGTAGTAAGAGTAAAAAAACCATCAGACAAAAGCTAAATGTTCAGCCTTTAGTAATCAGATGGATTGTTTTAAAACAAACAAACAAACAAAAATTTTGCTAATGATTTTTGAGAATGGATAAGTGTAAAAAACGAAATATTGTTTTGGTTTTTTGTGAGTGTGAGGCAAATGTTCAGCCGAATTCCTAGGGGTAGTTTTTGAATGTTTATTGTTTTAAAAAAAAGGTGCAGGAATGTTTTTTTGATCGCATATTGAGGCAGTTGAACCGGATTAATTCCCGATTCAATGGTTTTATTATTAATGTTAAAATTGCTTATTATTATTTAATAAAAAAAAGTACTTGTATTAAAACATATACTCGGTTATATTTAAATAGGACATTTTAATTTTTATTTATAGAATTGATTTATATTTAAAATAGTTTACTTTCACTACTTTGTTTATAAAATTGATTTAAAAATACTTTATGTTCATCGCCTGTTTTAATCAATTTGATTAAAAACAGGCAAGCTTGCTAATTATACATTCCTGCTGCTTTTATTTTTAATCATTTTTAAAGTTAATTCTAAAAGTCTAAAAGCAGAAATTTAGTTTTGCATTTGTTATTTTGGATATAATAACTCCTGGTTAGATTTCTTAAATTGGAATGAGCAGGAAATTAATATTTGCCCCAACTGAGGTATAGAATTGTAACGAGGTAAGTAGAGCCTACCAGAAAAGAAGTAGTTGCTATTATTCTAGAGATGAAAGGAAGGTTGTTTGTTAGGAGAGGAGCAAAAAGGTGTTTTTAAAATGCTTAGTACAACTTATTATTAATCAGTTTTAACATTTATGAGATCTTTGAAATTTGCTTTCATGATGTCAACAAACGCTGCTAATTACATTGGAAATCTTCAGATGCATTGCTAATTCAAATAAGGACAAGCCTCAGGCTCCAAGCTGTTCTTCAGTCATGCCATAAATCTCTGATATAGCTGAATTTCCAATTTGCCTTGACACTTGCCTTTGTCATTAAGAGAAATCACCTGAAAGATGAACTATTATCAAAAGTGTGCACTCATCACAAAATCACTAGAACTCTGCCTTACTGTAAGATAAACTTTTTCTTATTCTAGCCAGGGTAAATAAATTGTGTTTAATTAAATCTCTGATCAATCTAATGATAAGTATGTTTTAAAATGGTATTAATTTTTTTAATTATTTATTATCTGTATGTACTTTTTCTAGTATTTAAAGTGTGTCTTGGAATCTTAGTTTTAAGATTACAAGTTTGTTTGCAATTTTCATTTGTCAGGGGGTGCATTAGGATATTGTATTTTATATGTTTAATATATACCTGATTATTTTGTTAACTATTACAAAACACATTGGCAGTTTTCATAGTCTTTATTTATTCACCTGCCCTTAGTTGTAAAATAAAAAATCTTTAAGCATGTTTCATTTGCGCTTTTTGTGCAAACAACAAAATCTTTTTGCTGGCTATTTGTCAAGTTATTCTTTGTCTGGTCTGAAAGTAGTCATTTCTTTCTGGATTACATAAGATCATCATCAAATATCTTTTGCTGTCCTGTATATATGATCAACCACATTTATTTGAATGTAGTATTATGCGCAGCAGTCATGTGGTGTTTTAACAACAGTAGTTAGAATTCTACTGCTTGAATGTCCACACTGGTTTCATTCATTTCTGGTGGGACAGTAACTGTTTTATTAAATCTGATTCAGGAAGCTAGAGTTGTTGTTTGTTTTTATAATTTTACAACTGGCCAGTGGGAATATATTATCCTAACCATTTCTTATATTTTAGGTGAGATAATTTTGCTGCCAAAATGTGTAATGCCTTCATGTTTGTCATACTCTTGTGCACTTTCTAGTAAATATGTGTATGTTAACATAAGCCACTTTTGTATTTGTGGCTAAATGTCTTTACTCTATTGTCCAACTTTTAATAAAATTAATAAATTGTTTAAAGTTATTTGGCTGACGTTTGTCTTAATGCTTTTATTCTCAACTGTCTGAACAATATTTAAGATATATTGTTTCTCCCTGAGTTTAGTCCAGTGCATTCAGGTTTGCATATCCTGTCCACCTTTAAAATAAATGTCTAGCTCTTATTTTCAGACTAGTGGTGCCCCAGTTGTCAGTATATGCGAATCTTTAAAGTGTTCACCCATTACAATATATATATATATATATATATATATATATATATATATATATATATATATATATATATATATATATATGGGTATATATCGTCAACCATTTTATCAATCCACTGCAGGATGGTATCTTGAAGTTCAATCCATCCTTTTCTATGTTTAGCTTCTCTTCTCCACATCACCCTTGTACACTTTCTTATTTCATCCATCCATGATACATGTGGTCCATTTCTGGGTCTTTTACAATCTCTTGAAATCCAATTCAAAATTTCAATTGTCCATCTATTATCACATTTTTTAGAAATATATCAAGCCCAAATCTGCTTCAGTCTTTTAATTTTTTCAATGAGGAGAGTAACATCTGTTTCTTCTCTTACCCATACATTTCATTATCGATCTCTTCTTGTTAATCCCAACATACATCTCTCCATACTTCTTTGAGTGGTCTGAAGTCTATGTATTGCTCTTCTATTAAGTGTCCATGTCTCAGATCCATAAGTAAGAACTGGCAAAACACATTTATTGAAAATCTTCATTTTCAAACACATAGACATATTTCATTTATTACCAAGTTATTTCTGCCAAAAGCATCCCAACCAATTTAATTCTATGAGTAATTTCATCCATTATGTTTGCATCTGTATTAATAATCTGACCAAGGTATTTATAACTGTTAATTTCTTCTAACGCCTCATAATCAATCTTTATTTTCATATTTTAAAAAAATCTATTAAACATTACTTGAGTTTTTTTAACATTTATCTTTAGTCCTACTTTCCTATTTTCATCTGATAACTTCTGCAACATTTCTTGTAGCTCTAAAGCATTATTTGCAAAAAACAACTACATCATCTGCAAAATCTAAATGACCTAAATAATTTATATTTACTTTCACTCCTTTAGCTTCCCATTTTAATCCACAAAATACTTCTTGTAGCACTGGTGTAAAAAGTTTTGGAGATATGGAGTCATCATGTCTTACTCATTTTTCAATGTTGATTTTTCTACTATCTTTATGTAATCTAATTGTTGCTGCTGCATGTTTATCAATATTCTTTAAAATATGACAATATAATGGATCTATACCTTGATGATCCGATGCTTTAGTCACTGAAGAAATGTTTATAGAATCAAATGCCTTTTCATAATCTACAAATCCTAAGCATAATGGCAACTCATAACTTCTCTCAATATGTGGATTTGATATACTTTACTAATACCACTTTTAAACCCAGCTTGTTCTCTTAGTTGATGTAAATCCAGGGTTTTCTGTAGACTAGTTGTAATTATCTTAGTAAAAATTTTGTAAAAACTGATAAAAGACTGACAGGACTGTAATTTCTAATATCATCTTTATCACCTTTTTAAAATAATAATGTTAATACTGCATTCTTCCAACTATCGGTTCATCTTTATCATTTAGACAACTGGTATATAACTTTGCTAAAAAAATTCTATTTCTTCACCTGCTTCTTTTAATATATCAATTATAATTCCATAATTACTTGGAGCCTTCTTTTTCTTCATAAATTTAATTGCATGTCTCACTTCCTCTTTAAAAATTTTGGGCAGTAGGGAAGATATAATACCGATAGAAGTCACTTGTTCTTTATTACTATATAATTTTTGATAGAAGTCTTCTACACATTTCATGATGTCATCTCTCGCTTTAGTAATAATGTCATCTTTTTTTTTCGTATTGTAGATATAAATTTCCTACCAATATCAAAATGTTGCTTTGCACTCATTAGAATTTATTCTCTTCTACAGCTTTCCTTGCTAGTTCCCAATTATACATTCTTATACCATTTTCAAGTCTTTTCCACACCATTTTACAAAATGCCAGATATTTAATCTTTTTTAATGCATCATTGTTTTATATCCTCATACTCCTTTTTTTCTTCATAAATTTTCTAGTCTTACTAAAAATGTTATGAGTCAATTGCTGCTATTTTCTAACAGCTATTGTTGTTGCCGTTATTAAAAGTGTATCAGTTAATTTTCTATTAATGCCATTCAAATCTGTATCATGTTCAAAATCAACTAATACTTGAAACCGATTTGCAAGTTCTAATTTAAATTCATTAGAATGTTTCTGAAGATTAGGAATATCAACTGTAAATATTCTTTTTCTTAATAATTTTTGTCACTCTAGTTTTACTTTAACATGTATTTTACATCTTACTAATCGATGATCACTCCCTGTGTTAAATTTATTAAGAACAATACAATCTTGAAATATGTATTTTCTGTTAGTCAAAATATAATCCAATTCTGCTGTACCTTCATTTGGATGCTTCCATGTCCATTTCCATTTAACATTTTTCTCAAAACAATAATTCATAATATAAAGTTTTTCTGCAAACTCCACAAGTCTATGTCCTCTCTTATTTCTATTACCATAACCAAAATTACCCACAGCATTTTCATCTTTCATTTGTTTACCAATTCTAGCATTAAAGTCTCCCATAACAATTTTCAAATGTTGTTTACTGTGATCAAAAGTATTTTGTACATCCATATAAAAAACGTCTACTACTTCATCACTATGATAACTCTTTGGGGCATAAACCAAAATTATCTGCATTTGGTATCTGTTATTAAGTTGCAAAACTATTCTTGCCACTCTGCCCCATACACCATCAATTTCCACAATGTTATTCTTCCATTTTTTATTTATAATAGATCCTACTCTACTAGTATTTCCAATATTTGTGCCTTATAATAGGGTATATTTCCAGTTTTAAATCAATTGTTTCTTCACCTTTTTTTTACTTCACAAAGTCCAATTATGTCCCATTTATTATAAGACAGTTCATCTTCTAACTCTTGCAATCTTCCTTCACTTGAAAGTGATCTGCAGTTGTAAGTACCTAAATAAAAAGTCATCATCAAATGTCAGCCTGAGTCCGCAATTATGGTTTTCTTAGCACCCTCTGCCTTTGGCCACCAAACCACTATCTTGGTTGGTGAATTTACAGCTTCCTGTGAATAAGGGCCATGATTTATTTTTGTCTGTCATGATTGTATATATTGGAAAAAAATATTATACTTGGAGGTAAAAAGCCAATAAACTTACCACGCTGGTTAATGCATGTTGTTGAGCAGCCCATCAATGTTTGTATACTATATGAATAATCTCATAGTGATAACAGCTGCAATGAAAAGAACATATGGAGTGTGCATTAGAAATTTGCCCTGCTCGGTTTCTTTAAGGCCTCCAAGAGGAATCAAATGGTCTCCTTTCAGTTAATAGCAAACTCCTTTCTGCAGCCATATATATATATATATATATATATATATATATATATATAAATCATATATATAACTAACTATTTATATATATATATATATATATATATAAACGTTAGTTAGAAAAATGTATGATTTGTGATTAGACAAAATTATAAACATCGTGAATTTGTAAAGACAATTGTAGAGTCTATGACTATACTCAGTGGGATTATAATAAATCTTAAAGATGATCCTAAAGAGACTTCTAGTAAGATAAGGTAAAAATTATAAAATATTGCATATAATCATAGCATAATTAATAATTTGGAGTAAATGATAGAGAAGAATGTTTGTACTCTTTTTAAATATTTATCAGATTTAATCTTCTGTAAAATTATATTCTCTGAGGAAAACAAATCTGTATTTAAAGAAGTATTTTTTACTAAATCTTCTTATCTACTATTTCAAAAATATTGTAATACCTTTATCATCAATTGTGAGTCACATAATTTGAAACATCTCAATATTATGAACTACCATAAAATGTATTTTTAATATAGCACAGGGAATAAACAAAAAATATTTGACTTATACTACTAAACTGGATAAATCACTATCAAAAGAACAGAGTAAATCTCATTACTGCTTCCTATTATTAAATAGCAATACTCATCAAAATTACATAAAAGATTATTTATTTGGATATCTAATTATTTAATAAAAATATTTAATATTTGGAATAATTATAGTCTTTTAACCAGGATGTCACTGAAGATCGAAAAACAATGGTGTTTTTATGTCATTCCACTCTCCCACAGACAACATTCTTAAGTAATTAAATGTAGTTGGACCTTGAAATCAACTAGTCATTCAATATCAAAGAAATTCAATAGTGTGCAGTCTGAAATGGCATATATAATCTCCTGAAATGACAAGCATTCTTCATTTTCATATTATTCAATCTTCCATCTTAGAAGATAAATAATGTTAAAATAATTCTTAATGTAAAATATTATTATTAGTATTTGCAAATGTTTAATTATTTGTTGCCTTGATTTCACCTAGAAATCAAAATTATGTGCATGACTTTTTTTTATTTCTCATATTGCCTAATATTCTGCAAGAATAAATAGACTAAATAAAACAAAAGTATGGATCACTCATCAGAAATCATGTGCATGCATACAATTAATAAATTACTGTCCACATAATATTAATAGTACCAAAATATTTAAACTAAATGACTTACACATTTGTTAATGAAAAATTACTGGTGATTACAACAATTGCATAGAATATGTGGATTTCTCTTAATGACCATATGCATACAATTAAATATTTACAATTTTATATATATATATATATATATATATATATATATATATATATATATATATATATATATATATATATATATATATATATATATATATATATATATATATATATGAAGCAATGTCTATATTGCACCAATATCTTGGCTGTACATATAATAATTTTCTCTAAAATTTATTAAAAATAAAAATTTATCATAAAACAACATAAAGTTTTTATTTGATAATAAATAGTTAAAAGATTAATAAAGGGTAATTTAATATAAAATTTGGAGTTGTTAAAAATAAAGAAAATACTGCTAGCATGGGGGAAAATTAAACCCTACATCATTCATAAAGTTTCACAAATTAATTTTTAAAGTAGGTCAGGGAAGAGAATTTGGCTTACAAAAAGTTAAAACCATATCAGTTTAAATCAATCTTTTACAAAAATTAAAATGTCTCTCTTAAAAAAGAAAAGTAATTTTAAAAACTTAATAATAAATTGATTTTAAATATATAAGGAATATTAAAATAATAATAAATTGATTTTAAATATATAAGGAATATTAAAATAATTTTGTCCAAGTTGATAAAGTGATATATGAAGGTTAAAAAATTGAAAAACAGATTCAGCAATGGCTACTAATTTAAAAAAAAATCCACTAATCGACAAATTTGCAAGGGCTACTAATTAAAAGATCTCAAAAAACATGATTACAATCTGATTGAAGGAATGTATTCAAAAGCAGTGGAAAAATTTCAACCACAGATATAACTGGAGGACATAAAAACCAATTACCAATGTGACAACACTTCATTACATAAATAGTCTGGTTTTATCAATCACATTTTATGAGTTCAATTTATCAGTTGTGATTGTAATCAGCTTAGTTTGTTCAGTCAATCTGTTTCTAGTTAGACTTCTCATGTATTTTTTTAATAAAGATCGTGCAGTCTTTAGCAATGTTTGGGAGGCTACAATGAGCTTCAAGCCTGTTCTAAATACCAGTAACCTGCCATGAGATTGAAGTAAAGGAACCTAATAATCTGAAGCTTCCTGATGTCTAACTGTCTCAAAGAATAGTGCCACAGAATAGTAAGCATTAAACCTCCACAAAGGACCTTGAATTAAACTGGGAAGGAAGATTTTCATGTGAAGCATCAACCAGCAAGAAGATTCTATTGGAAATAACAATCACAGCAAATAGCTAGAAGTATCCACATTCTGAAATCCTAGGTAATAAATAACATTTTTTTATTTCCATTTATAATTAATGTAGCCATTGCAATCCTTAAAGCCTCCTGAGTCAGTTAAAAAATACTCTATAAAATACATAAAGAACTATTGATGTATGTGTTTGTTAAATGACATGTATTATTTAATTCATTGTTATATTATATTTTATTGTATGAATTAAGAATGTGTGAGGTCATTACATGTAATTATCATTGTCTAATTTAATTAAGTTTTATAAAAATAGTTAAAATTACAATAATAAGTGTTTAGTTGAATAAATTGCCTTTAAGCTTAATATTTGTTGGTCTATTCTTTACACCACTAATTAAAACATTAATGTAACTGTAAATATATTATCCTTTTGATTGAACTAGTCATAGGAAGTTTGGGGCACTGTATTATGGGCTACTGTCCTGACACATTAGTTCTTGTAGCTAGCTCATGCCTGAGGTTTACATCTAAACAAATTAAGTGCTTGAATAGTAGGAGTTTTAATTTAGCAGTTGTGCTGGGCCATGGTCTGGAAATGTGATTGTGTTATGCATGACATAGCTCAGTCTGATCAAGGGTATCATTGATAGCTCTGCTATCAATGATATTCTTTTCTCTGCTTGAAAGGCTGTTCCATTCGTGTAATATTTATAAGATAAAATTATAAAATTATGGTAAATAACATTTAATCCTAGTTAAACCTAGCAAGTAGAGGGCTCAGTATTATCTATGTAATGGACATGGTCCAAATGGCTTTTCCTACATGAGAGCAGAATCGTCATATGACTAATTAATCATATGTCAATTAAAGGAAATAAATATTCAAAGAGACTAAAATGCATAATTGAAATTAAGAGTTGTAAAGTGATTTAATTTTAAATAAAGAAATGACCAAAACTATTTTTTTACTTTAAATGAAAAGAGATAATTAAAAGACAGTTGGATATTTTGGGCAGAGTTAGGGTTTTGATAATGAGAGATGATAGGACAAAGGGGTGGAGTCAGTCTAATGTTCTGTTTAACAAAATAAATAAACAGTTTGTATTTAAATTTAGTGGAATACAAATTTTGTTTCAAAAATGGAGTTGAAAGAAAATCCAATATTTTTTTTAAAAATTCCCAAATAATAGAGAAAGAAAAGGAAGAGATACCTAAGACACAGATGTTGATGAAAATGATGATAAATATGATGAAAGAAATACAATTGTTCAGGGTTGAATTGAGGGTTGAAGTGCTAGAAATCATGCAAAGTTAGCTAGAATCCAAAGTCAAATAGAAAGAAAAAATTTTCAGAACTCACAGCAGAAGTGAGAGTAATGAAAGCTGAAATAAGAGGGAATGTAGAGATAAACCATATAGTTATAGAAGGCATAGACCTATATTTTATTAAAGAAAGTCAGAAAGTTGAACAGGAAGTCAAGGTAGTAAGAGATGTAAGTGAAAGAAGGATGAATTAAAAAATGTAGTAGAACAAGATAGCATCAAGTATAGTAGTTTGGGAATAAAAATAATAAAAACAGAAGGTAACGTGAAGGAGTTTTCAAAAGGAAGTAAAAATAAAAAGGTTAAAGTAAATATTCATGCTCATTGTAATCATAGATTTAAAACAAAAAGAAAGTGCAGGAAAATATTCTCAGTTTAAAGAACTACAGAGATTTGCTAAGTGTAAAATTTATCTGATTTACGAGGTGAAAAATAGGACAGAGCGGGAAATAGATATTGTAACAAATTATAAGAGGGGATAGACAAAGGGGGAAAAGTTGATTTACAATATAGAATCAGTAGGTAGAAAGACGGAACTTACTGACAGAGATTAACAGTTGGTTAATGGATGGAATGTTAAAGTAATGAAAAAAATACAAATTACTGGAAATGGACTATGAGTTAAATATAATTATTTTGACAGAGGTGATAAACTTGAATAAGAATTTTTTTCTATTTGAAACTAAAGTAATAAAATTAAAACAAATGGGAGGAATTGTTTTGTAAAATATAATAATAATGGAGGCTACACTGGATAATTTTTTTTTCATGTGCACATTAAGAAGAAAAATGTTCATAAATAAATAGTTCAAATAAAAATCAATAAAAGAAGGTTTAATAAATAGTTTAAAGTAACATTTGTAGAATTAAGTAAATGAATAAAATAATGGAAATACATAGAATAAAATCAGGGTAAATAAATATAAGATATCTGAAGAAAACAATATGTAGTGCAATAATGTAAAAATAGTTGTCTTTGAATATATGCATTTTAATAAAAGCAAGTTAAAGAAATGGTTTAAAAAATAATATTGTAAGATTAACTTAATGGTTACCAGTCATGGTTAAAAATGTAACGTTGTTTAATGAACTTTCCATTATTCAAATTCCAGCAATTTTAGATGGAAAATAAAGATTTTTAGATGAAATGAGAGATTATACAAAGTTCCATAAGATCCTGCCCTCTCATGAATTATTTTACAAGTAAAAAATCAATAAACCTGTCAGTTATGGTTAAACAAAGAAGGAAGCAATCTTATCTTGTCTTATTTTAGATCTGATTGGATAATAAATTTTGACAACAAATAAAATCTCTTGTCAATAACCAAATTGCTCCAATTTCTTTTGTTTTACTTTGAAAGCAATAAACAAATGTTTTAGATCATTCTAAAAGGATTTTTTGAAATATTAAAAATTATTTTCATAAAATATGCTGAAAACCAAATTATTAAAAAAAATAGTTAAGATTTTAACAAAAATTAACCAAAATTATTAACTTTTTTCTGCAAAGTAAAACTGTCAAACAAATCATATCATCACTTAAACATTTTGATTTGTTTTTTAATTTTGTTTTACATTTACCACTAGGAAATTTTTTCTACAATTATAAAGAGAAATTTATTTTTTTAAAAAACATCCATTTACTCTCATAATCTGACAAATTATCAATATACTTTTTATAAATGAAACTAAAGTGAATATATTAATGAATGTTGAATATATTTTGAAGATTGAATTTGTATTTTGACACTTGACTTTGTGAAATTGACCAATTAAAAAGTTAGACTTTTACCTCAGTTGTCCAATAAAATAATCAGCAATAAAGAGATTAATATAAATAAATATGTTAAGATAATGTGTGTATGGATTTAATATGATATTAAAGTTAAAATAATATAAATGAAGTGCAAATCTAAGTCTAAGTTAGGATTCTATACAAGATTGAAATTAATTGAAAGGAGGGTAGCAAGTGTACAAATAAGTTTTAGGAAAGTATAAAGTTGCTTGCTGGATGAAATCAGCACCTGTAATGGACTGTCAGAGATTACATCTCAGAGGACAGTCACCATTCTCTTTAAAAATGTACTCTCAAAATAACCAGAGTAAGCCACAAATCGCTTCTTCAGGAGAATGTCTCCAAATTCCTATTTTGTTCCAAAGCATAAGTCGAATTGGACAGTTGAGGAATTTTGACATTTACAGTGACCTTTTCTGTTTACAAAGTCTGGTATAAAAACTGGCAAATGAAGCTTCATGTAATACATGTAAGCCAGTATAAGCCAGAAAACTGTGCATCTAACTCTTTTGAGATCCTTGTATCAAAAATAATCCTGTTCTTGTGTTTGTCATCCAGTACTTGATCATTGGAAGCAATGTCGTCAGCCTAAAAGGAAGAAAAACATAGTCAAAACAGTTTACCTTTGGCATGTATAGTTTTAGATAGAGAAAGTAAAACTTAGAGAAATAAAAATTCATGTAAATATTTCAAATTTAATAATTAATGTTGTCAAAGATAAAATGGTCAAGAGACACATTTTATTCTCAAATGGAGGGTGGTGTAATGTTCCCAATATCTTAGCTGTAGATATAAAAATCTTGTCTAAAGATTTTTAAAAATAAAAAAATATTATAAAAAATATAAAGTTTCAATTTGAAAATAAATAGTTAAAAGTTTCATAAAGGGAAGTTTAATATAAAAGTTTAGAGCTTTTATAAAGAAAAAAATAACATTAGCCTGGGAAAAATTAAACCTTGTGTCATTCAAAATGTTTTATGAATTAATTTAAAAGTAGTTCAGGGAGACAATTTGGCTTACAAAAGATTAAAACAATAGAGTTTTAAATGAATAACGTATATAAAACAAAAAATATCTCTCTTTCCTTTCGAATTATTAAAAAAAGGAAAGTAATTTTAAAAACTAAATAACGAATTGATTATAAATTTATATGTGCGTTAATAGCAATTGTAAACATAAGGAATAGTAAAATAAATGTGTGTGTGTTGATAAAGTGATATATGAAAGTTAAAAAATTGAAAAACAGATTCAGCAATGGCTACTAAGTCAAACAAAATCCACTAAACAAATTTGCAATGGCTACTAATTAAAAGATATCAAGCAACAGGATTAAAATCTTATCAAAGGAATGTATTCAAAAATAGTGAAGGAATTTCAACAAAAGATAAATCTGGCAGACATAAAAACAGAATTATCAAAGTGACACAGGTCATCACATAAATATTCCAGTTTTTCGTAAATCAGTTCAGTTGAGTTCAATCTATCAGTTGAGATTGCAATCCGATTAGTCCATTCAGTCAATAAGTCCTCAGTCAGTGTTCTTATGTATTTGTTAATAAAGATCATGCAGTATTGAGCAGCTTTTGTGAGCATATGAGGATCTCCAAGTTTGTTCTAAATACCAGTAACCTAACATGAGATGGAAATAATACACACCAATAATCTGAAACCACCCAATGACTAACTGTCTCATAGAATATTGCCACAGAATAGTAAGTGTTAAACTTTCACAAAAAATCTCCAATTCAACTGGTTGGCAAGATATTAATGTGAAGCAGCAAACAGCAAGAAAGAAGATCCTACTGGAAATAAATTTCACAGCAAACAGCAAGTAGTTCCACATCTGAAATCCTAGGTATAAATAACATCTTCTTATTTCCATTTATAATTAATGTAGCCATTGCAATCCTTAAAGCCTCTGGAGTCAGTTAATAAATTAACTCCAGAATGCATAAAGAACTATTGGTGTACCTGTTTGGTAAATGACATGTATTATTTAATGTTTTGTTATATTATATTTTATTGTATGAATAAAGAGTGGTTGTGGTCATTATATGTAATCATCATTGTCTAATTTAATTAAGTTTTATAAAAATTGTTAAAATTAAAATAATAAGTCTTTAGTTAAATAAATTATCTTTAAGCTTAATATTTGTAGGTCAATTCTTTTTACCACTAATTAAAACAGTAAAGCAACTGTAAATATATTATCATTTTGATTGACCTAGTCATGGGATATTTCTAGTTCTGGATTATGGGCCTACTGTTTTGGAAAATTAGTTCTCATAGCAAGCAGGCACCTGAAGTTTACCTCAAAACAAATAATGTGCTTGGATAGTAGGAATTTGAATCTAGCAGTAGTGGTAGGCCATGGTCTGGAAATGTGACCATGTTATGTGTTGTATAGCTCGGTCTGATCATGGGTATTATTGATAGCTCTGCTACCGATGATATTCTCCCCTCTGCTCAAAGGGCTGATCCATTCACAAAATATTTACAATATAAAATTATAAAAGTGTGATAAATAAGGTTTAACGCTAGTTAAACCTAACTAAACTCTAATATTTTCCTAATTAATAATTTAGAGTAAAATTGATTTCTCCTTTTATTGAAAACACATTCTCTGAGCTATAAATATTTGCACATTTAAAACAATAATATTTTCTTACTGATGCATTTATCTTTTTTTGGTTTATAATAAACTGTTACCTAAGTAATTTGTCAATATGAACTGAAATAAATTCTACTCTTGCAGAGTAAAATTAAAAGAACCTTTCTTATGATACACTTGAAAATAAAATTATTTTATGTCATATTACAGTTATAATAACCATGATAATTACTATTTTTTAAATATGAAATAATAATGATGATCTCAAGGTACTTTTGTTTATCTTGGGAAAATTATTCTATAGTATAGTGTTGTTCCACATGACTGACTTTCTGGTAGGTTATAGGAGACATTCACTTCACTTAAAACCTAATGTGTCATAACACCAAACAGCAACAATTATAATCACTTAAAGAAGTGATAAAGATGAATAAAAATAGAACAAAATAACTTGCATAAAAATTTAGAATAATTCAGCCTTTTATCCAGGATATCAGTCAGAATAATAGAAAGACAAGGATACATTTTATAGCCGTCCATCATCAATGACAACCTAATAAAAATAAATTAAATCAACTTCAATAGTATGATTAAGAAAATAAATGGAATAATGTGCCATATGAATTGGTAGTGTGAGATGAAATCCATTTCAATATCAAATAAATGTTGAATCTGAGGTTTGCATTTCTTATTTTCAATGGTCCTTCTCATAAAGTAATTACCATGAAATGAAAGTTAAATTCTGCATAAAATTGGTTATCTGGAATATTGAGATTTCTGAAAAATTAAAGTAGTTTTGACCCTAGAGAAATATTTTCCAAACATGTTGTAAACTCACATATATTTCGCATATAGAAAATAAAAACAACACAAAAATTGACTAATATACTATAACTTTATTTATAACAATGAATAAAAGATTTATATAATATTTACTGAAATGCTACATGCCAATATAGGCACTATTATGAAATGTGTTGTTACATAGCATTTATATAGTGCCTTTTCAAATACAATTCGAATAAATAAAAAAAATAGATACAAAACAAATATTTAGGCTACATCTGTTCTTTGCAAGAACATTTTAAATACAATATGTTCCTATAAAATTGGGAATAAACCCTTAAATTAAAATAAATAACTGCAATACACAGCTGATACATTGCTAAGCTGTTACCTTAAAATTTTGGGATCTACACTAAACAAACGCTTAATGTGAATTAGACAAAATGATAGCGACCTCTATAATAAATAAATCCCTTGTTTCAAATTATTAATTAATTATTTTTATTATAATATGAAGTATAGAAACGAAACTAGATATTATTTGTTTAACTGTGATGAACTTGGTTCAAATTATTATTTCCATTTAAATACCAAACTCTATTATTAATGGGTTAACTAAATTATAGCTTATAATTGGAATAAATTATGATTGGGTAGAGTCATTTATCGGAAGTCATTCACATAAATTTAACATTTAACTTAATGTCCACATGAAAATAATTATAGATATTTTAACTATAAATTACTTAAAATTCCAGCGATGAATATTTCTCTGCTGCTGATGAAAATAAAACATGGTCTATGAGTATTCGTTTAATAACTAAGCGCTTAAAATAGCAATTTAAAATTAATTCTATTATATTGGCTTGTTTTTGGACTACTAGTAAGTCTCAGTAACACAATACAGATATTTATCCACATCACTAAGGACTACAAACAAGAAATAACATTCTGAGGAACTAATATCTCTAATCTAACAACCATTCTTGCCATAATCTTTAGATATAACATGATAATGTACATATTCTATGGTGGAAAAATATTCTAAATTCACATGGAGGATAAATACTCCTGAGTAACCTTTCCAGAACAAAATAATACATTAAGGAATTGGTGTTCTCCAGGACTATCTCTCATGCACAAAATGTAGATGTGGAGTTTGTCTCACAACATAAGGAAAAAGGAAAATACACCTAAATATAATCCTCTCATCGGATTAAACTACAATATCTTTTTCTAAAACATCATATAAATTAAATATAGTCCTCTCCATAAGACTTAGCCACACTGGTTACACAAATACACTACACTAAGATATTAAAATAATCCATATATGGAAAAATTAAATTGTACTATGGGGAGAGTATCTATATATCTATCTATATCTATATCTATATCTATATCTATATATATATATATATATATATATATATATATATATATATATATATATATATATATATATATATATATATATATATATATATATATTCGAAATATACTGATATTAAGCATATATCAACTCTAATTTCAGGCAAGATAGAAAAATACATTAATAATAATAATAATAATAATATTAAATGTATACCAAAATACATATTTCAATCAATATCTGAAATCAATGAATGAAAGTGCACATACATCAGCCACACGACTGTAAAAATATGCAAAAGAGTACAACAAATTCAACTTTTAAAAAAGAATATTCAACAATAATATATAACATAAAAGCTTACTTTAAAAGAAAGTTGAAGTATCAATAAAAATAATTGTTAATAAAATAATTAGCTGAAGAAATAGAAATTCTGTTCAAACTCCTTAGAAAAAATGTGCTGTCGTATCATATAATTATTAAAAAATTCATTTATGATAAATTTAAAATATTGTTTACCCATTAGATATATATAACATATATTTTAAATAACTGACATATGAGCTTAATGTCTCAATTTGCATATAAATTAAACGGTATAACTTCATATTAAAATATGAATTTGACTCAAAATAATGGTAGGAATGCCTACCTGTTTGATACAAAAACCTTTAAAGTATCACATAACAAATGTAAACTTTCACATATATTAACATTATAAAATAAAATTTTTACCAAGCACATTTTTAAAAATAAAAAATAAATAACCTTAGTTATTCAGCAGAAATATTTTATGGTGAGCCATCTTTCCAGGTAAAGAGTTTTTATTTAGCCATTGTCCTGAAATGGTAAAACATTAAAAATGATAAACACATTTTTTAAAGAAGTTATTTTTTTTCTTTTGTCACTTGCAACATTTTAGAAATCAGTACAGTAGAAATGATGCTCAATTAAAATTTAACTATAATGATGAAAATTGAATGCAAACAGACAATCATTTATAAAAAAAAAGATATTATGAATGTTATAAAATTTTAAGTATAATATGAGCAGGCTAAAACATGGTCAAAGATTTGCAGATTTTCCGGAAAATTATAATATGAACACTGCAATTGGTTTTGAAGTAAACAAAGCTATAAGGATTACATTGAACCTTTTGTAAATCCTACTTTCAGGTTATTGAAGAAATATTAAATAAAACAGTTTTCATCAATCTTAGCACTTTATTTTTGAAACTGTTTTTTTTTTCTGATAAATGCATAAATATGATTTTTCTTTAAAGCACGTAGCACTTATGAGATACATAATAAGTACATCAATAACTAGTAAAATTAAAATTTTACACTTTCAGTTAAGATTATAAATTCCAGGGTTTGTTTTGTTTATCATAAATGTACCCTTGAAGGTTGTTGCAATTATATATATATATATATATATATATATATATATAACAATATATATATAGGGTACTAAAAGCCTATGATATATATATATATATATATATATATATATATCAGAGGCTTTTAGTATGTGGTAATACTTAACTGACTTTTAGACCCATATAGCTGTCTAGTTTGTTTAGCTGGATTTAAATATATTTATGTATCTGAAAACATCGTGCTTTCAAACTGATAGAAACATGCTTTATAAATGCTGATTGTAGAGTTGGTATTTAGATCTAGTTTCTAGTCTTTCCCACCCTTTACTGAGATGAGCCTACTAGCTAGAAACCGTGGTCTAAATGTTGGAGACAACAAAAGAGATATTGAATTCTATCTCTCTCAGCATTTAGGTAAACAAAAGTTTGTTAGGAGCTATTGGTAAAGTCCACCTATTGATCACAAAATACAAGCTAAGAGCAAGTTACAAAATTGATAACTTGTTTTGTTTATCAAAATGTACGCTTGGAGGTTTTTGCAATGATATATATTAATAGTAATATTAGTGATTAAGCCAATGCATATGCATTTTAAAAATAAATTATAAATGAATACTTAATTTTTCCAGACACGAGATATAGTATTTTAAAAAAAATGGAATGAATCCTCACATTCTTTCAACCCAAACATTTAGGTATGGGAAAATCTTAAGTGTGTGGAAATAGGAGTGTGAAGGTGGATTCATTCTATTCTTTCTAAAATATTATATCTTGTGTCTGTAAAAAATGAGTATTCATTTATAATTTATCTTTAAAGCACATGTGCATTGGCTTAATTGCTAATATTTCTATTACATAAAAACATAGCACTATATAAAATAATATCTCAATGATATATATTGCAGAGGCTTTTACTATGTGGTGAAACTGAACTTATTTCAGACCCATATAAATGTCTAGTTTGTTTCGCTGCATTTAAAGATATTTACGTATCTGAAAAGTTCATGCTTTCAAACTCATAGAAACATGTTTCATAAATGCTGAATGTATAGTTTCTATTTAGATCTAGATTCTAGTCTTTCCTACCCTTTACTGAGATGAGCCAACTATCTCGAAACCATGGTCTAAATGTTAGAGACAACGAAAGAGATATTGAATTAAATCTCTGTCAGCATTTATGTAAACAAAAACTTGTTATGAGCTATTGGTAAAGCTCCATCTAGTTATCATAAAATGCAAGCTAAGAGCAAGTTACAAAATTTATAACTTGTTTTATATATCATATATACATTTTTGGAAAACATTATTTTTTTTTCTATGATAAAAATTAGCTTTATTTTTTTTTAAATTCAACTGTGAGCATATGACATTTTTTTTCTCTCCAAGCAAACAGATTAAAATATATAAGCATCAAATTTATTATATTTTAATTTACATAATATTGTTCTGCTGAACAAATGGAATACTGATAAAGTTACTTAAATAACATGTCAATAATGAGGTTAAATATTCGACAGACATAGGCAACATAATATTTTAAAGATACATTTAAATAATATGGCAAAAACATTAGAATTCTTCTACATTTAGTGTTTCTTCCCCTCTGACGTATGACAAATATTATTTTCTACAGATAAATCAGGAACTAGCCTATTTTAACTCTAAAAATGTTTATGTTTCCTGGCTTAATTGAATAAGTAGTTTTAAATATAACATGCTTAACTTTTTCCATTTTAAAATATTAAATTTAATTCTCTTTTAGCAGTAACTCATAAAAATAGAAAGTTTATAATTGAAGAAAACAATAAAGAATAGAAATTTCTCGAAAAATTACTTAGCCTTTCATTATACACTGAAGTGATATTACACTGATAATTTCCACATTGTTTTTACTAGAAAATAACAAAAATTATAAAAAATAGCATTATTATCTTATATTGTGATAATATTTCTTTTAAAACACTTCATAATTTATTAAACCTTATCTTAGCATTGTAATAAGTAAACTAACTTAATTTACAGCTAGGCAAAGTGGATAGCCCTCTGTATCTGTTAAATATTGTTTTTATTTCATCTTTTTTGTTAGAGAATAGCATTAAAATTTTGTGTAAATGATACTGGGGGCTTTTACTGTGTGGTGAAACTGAACTGAGATCAGACCCATATAGATGTCTGGCTTGTTAGGCTGAGTTTGAAGACTTTGCCGGTCTGAAAAATTCACGCTTGCAAACTGATAGATACGTTTTGCATAAACACTTGGAGTCAGTGTTTAGATTTAGTCTCTAACTCTATCTTTCACTGATGATAGCAAATGGCTTGAAATCAGTTGATCTGAAGGTGAGCAAATGAAAGAGATAGCTAATTCTGGCTCTTTTGTCATTTGTGTAAACAAATTTTACACTTGTTTAGGTGGTTTTGGTAAAACGCCATCTATTGATCATAAATAAGAAGTGATAGCAAGTTAAGTGAATAACTTGTTTTTGTTTTTCATAAATGTACATTTAAAGGTTTCTTGCAATGATATATACTGTGGGGGCTTTGACTGTGTGGTGAAACTGAACTGAGATCAGACCCAAATAGATGTCTGTTTTGTTAGGCTGTTTGAAGACTTTGCCGGTCTGAAAAATTCACGCTTGCAAACTGATAGATATGTTTTGCATAAACACTTGGAGTCAGTGTTTAGATCTAGTTTCTAACTCTATCCTTCACTGATGATAACAAATGGCTTGAAATCAGCTGATCTGAGGGTGAGCAAATGGAAGAGATAGTTAATTCTGACTCTTTTGTCATTTGTGTAAACAAATTTTACACTTGTTTCGGTGGTTTTGGTAAAACGCCATCTATTGATCATAAATAACAAGTGATAGCAAATTACATGAATAACTTGTTTTTCATATATATATATATAGTACTGAGGTACATCGTGACCGAATGTGTAGTATTCTTTAAGAGTAAAAATATTTAGCAAATTTCAACTTTAAAGATAAAATGGGAAAATTAAAGTAAAATAAAAGTTTTAAAAGTTGAAGAAAAAAAAAGACAAAAGGTTAGGATGGGGGGGGGGTGTTGTTAAAAACAAGATAAACGATTTTAAAAGGAGTGTAATATTTTAGAAGAAAAGGGTAAAAAAAATGATTGAATAATACTTTTAATTAGTTCGTAATAATAATAATAATAATAATAATAATAATAATAATAATAATAATAATAATAATAATAATAATAATAATAATAATAATAATAATAATAATAATAATAATAATAATAATAATAATAATAATAATAAAATAGAGTTCCTTTTGTCTTATAATAAAAGCATTAAATGTGTGTGTATTTAAAAATTTTGAATAAAAATAAGAAATAGAAGCCCAATAAGTATGAGGGATCTGCAAGGTAAAAGAATGCTGGATAAAAAAAAAAAACAGAAAACTTTGTCTTGGTATACTTTTTTTTTCTATTTTTCACTTTTTCATTCTTTTAAAAAATATTTCAAAATATTTTATAGAATTAAAATTTATAGGTTCATTCAAAATCATTCAATTTAACATTAATAAAGTTTAGTAAAAATAAAAATTTAGATTCAAGCAATCAAATAGAAATTACTATTCAGACAAAATGATACATTTCTGAACTCATCATATCATGCAGTCAGCTGAAGCCTTCTCTGCAGCACAATCAGTAGATAGTTTGAAGGGCAAATCATGTTTGGGTGAAGTCAAAGGAATAGCTAAGTGTCCATGCTGAGAACCACAAGTGTCATAAAACATTGCAAATTAAAGAAAAGTTTACATAGAGTTTAGGGTAACCGGTTAGAACCAACATTTTACAGATGCTACATTTTGTTGTACTTACATCAAGTCAGATTTAAAACCTAAGTAATGTTTTGTTTTTCCTATTCTCCAATTCTTGATCTTTAAGCTATGATAAATAAATAAATAAAACCTTTTCACTTTATGAACTAGTATTTTAAGGTATGACTTATGTTGTTTTCAATGTTCAACTTATATTTAGAATTATTCATTGCGTGTATGTGTGAATTTTAATTCAATATGTTCTGTATTTTTTTAGTTATTTATAATGTATTAAAATATTTATTCAAATATAAATAATCTGCATATTTGTATTATAAGCCAAAATGATTATTTAAAATAAAAGTGAGATTTAAACCGTTGCTGAAATATTTATGTTGATAGACGAACATACACATTTATAATGAGGTGATATGTTTAATAAAGCGGGAATAGAAATATTATATTGCTATTGAAAAGTGATTAAATTAAAACTCCAAAGAGTGGGGAGTATTTTTTTTAAAAAAATAAGGATTTTTTTTAATGATTCCTTAGTTTTATCGTATGGTAAATGTTTTTTAATATTAAAAATTGGATTTTAGAGTGGGTGGAGATTTTTTTAAGACAGCTACAACTTGATGAGCTAGCTGGGATGAGCCCAAAAAAAGTCTTATATATATATATATATTCTAACCTAAAAAAGATTGACCGAGTAAATCAAATAATAAATCCATTTTTAATCTAATTTCACTTAGTGGAAATAATTCATTTTTAACATAATAAATATATATTACTTTGAGATTCTGATTAAAAGAATATAGATTTATAAATGAAAACATGGACTATGCTCAGTGGTCAGTTAGTTATAAAAGAATTAGCTGTAGAGATATGCAGTTAAAATAAATAAAGAAATTAAAATCGTAAAATAAATTATCATCAGTAAAATAAATATCTTGGGAAGTGAGAGAAACTGCAATCATTCTCTAATTAATAATTTAAAATAAAAATAACAATCTCTTTTTATCAAAACACATTTTCTAAGCTATAAGTATTTGCACCTTTAAATAATAATGATATATTCCCATGTTTTGTTATTGTTTTTAAAAATATATGTATATACAAAAATTATTTGCCAATATAATCTGAAATGAACTTTGCTCCTACAGATTAAAATGAAAGTAAAATACCATTCTTATGACATTATTGAAATTCAAGCTCGTTTTATGCTACAACATAACTATAATAGTAACAATAATTAATAACTTCTTAAATAAGGAATAATGATAATGATAATAATCTCAGGTTTACTTTGTTTACTTTAGGAAAATACTATACAATACTGTGCTGTCACACATGACTGGCATTCTGGTAGGCTATAGGAAACATTCACTTCACTAGAAAGCTAATGTATCCTCACATATATAACAACTATTATAATCATTTAAAGGGGTGGCAAATGTGGCCAATAATGAAATAAATAATTATATAAAATTTGTAATAATACAGCCTTTTTATCCAGGATTTCAGCCAGAATAATAGAAAGACAAGGGTACCTTTCGTATTCTTCCATCATCCATGACAAGATAATAAAGTAACTAAAACTAATTAATTCAATAATTTAACTAAAATGTAACTGCAATAATGTGCAGTCAAGGTTAATAACTTGGAAATAACTTCATTTTACTATTAAATAATGTTTAATCCGAAGTTTACAATATTCCCATAAAATAACTATCATCAAAATGAAATGTTCAGATCTGCATAAATTTGTCTACCTGATACATTAATATTTCTAAAGTTTGAAATAATTTAGGACTTAAGAAGAATGTATTGCAAATATTTTGCAAACATATATATATTTGGCATATAAAAAAATTGGTAATGAGGATTGAATAAGATTATCATTCATTATCAACACAGAACAAAACACAATACACAAATTTATTAAATAATTACAGCATTGTTACTACAAATACATTAAGCTGTCCTCTTTACACTGAAAAAACTAGTTGAAATGTGTAGCTGATTTACCACTATGCTGATTTATCATTTTAGTAAAATTTCTATAAAATAAATTTCTTACCTTGAATTATTGACTAACCATTACTCCTTTTATTACGATTATGATATAAAATACACAAAAGTAATTACATATTATTTATGTAATCTAATAAACTGAGTTCAAATACAATTCTTTTGAAATATTAACTCTATAACTAATATGTTCACAAAGTTACGGTTTATAATTAAACAAATTACGACTAAGTATGAGTTATTGATATGAAGTCCCACTCACCATGTCATGTTTAACCTAATGTCAACATAAATTATCATAAATATTTTAATTATGAATGACTTAATTCAAGCAAAGAAATATTGTTCAGCTATTGATAAAAATAAAACATTGTGTTAGAATATTGCTTCAATAAATAAGCATTTTAAAATATGCAATTTTAAATTAATTTTCTCCATTGGTTTGCTTGTGAGCTACCAGCAAAGCTCAATAGCATAATACATATATTGATCACAATTACTAAAGCACTATTGATAATAAAGTGCACATTGAGGAACTAACACCTCAAATACAACATTTATCATTGCCATAACTTTTAAACAGAGCATGATAATCTATACCTTCTATGGTGGAAATATATATTTAATTTCACATG
The DNA here is from genome assembly GCA_028023455.1 of Epiperipatus broadwayi. Classification (NCBI taxonomy): domain Eukaryota; kingdom Metazoa; phylum Onychophora; class Udeonychophora; order Euonychophora; family Peripatidae; genus Epiperipatus; species Epiperipatus broadwayi. Next base: position 41,863 of record JAQFVV010013535.1, on the reverse strand, counting down.
AGAAATGCAAAAATACCAGCTAATGTCTGCAGAGTAAAATACTACCCTAAAGCATTTGGTGTTTTTCAGCTAATCTCTCAGGCATAAAAATGTAGGTGTGTATCTTGTCTCACCACCTAAAGAAAAGAACATGCTGTAAGATAATCTTCTCTTGGAATTGAACTACATTAATTATACTAAATATTATATATACTCTGGATAGTCCTCTTCATGGGATTCAGTTACACTGACTACAAATCCTACCAAACACTTTATTAAAACTAATCCCCTCATAGAAAATAAAGTACATTGGGGAGAGAATATCCATCCCCCAAAAACAAAATACCTTATAAATATTAAAATATGCTGATATCACACATATACTAACTCTACACTTCAGCAAGAAAGTGAAACACACTAATAATAATAAACTTATATTAAAATGTATACTTCAATCAATATCTGAAACCAATGATTAAAATGCACATTTCTCAGCCATGTGACTGTATTATAGCATGCAAAAAAGTATAATAAATTAAATTTTAATCAAGGAACATTCGACCTCAATGTATAGCATAAAAGCTAAACTAAAACAAGTGTATATATTATGAAAGAATAACTGTTAGTAAATTATATTAACTAATGCAATATAATTTTTACTGAAACTTTAAAAAATAATGTATTGTTGTAGCATTTTTTTAAATAGTTATTTCTGATAAATTTAAACTACTGTTTTATCTGTTAAAAAAATTAAATAACATTTTTAAAAAAAAAAAAAAAATCTAACATGCAAGGTTCATAACATCAATTGCATGTAAGATATCAGATATATTTCACAGGTATAACTTTGCATCGAATATAAACTTAAACCAAAGTAATGATAGTAAGACCTACACCTGTCATTACAAGAACCTTAAATTATTATGTAATAAATATAAACTTTTATATCATAAAATAAAATAAAATGTTACCAATTAGTTTTTTCCTTTTTAAAAAAAAAAACATTAAATAAATAAATAAATATTATTTCATTAGCATTACTATTTCTCTGCTGAGCTGTATATCTAAGTAAAGATTTTCTATCCAGTCACAGTCTACAAAGCACAAAGCACTGAAATTAATAAACACATTTTTTTTTACCCAATAATTTTTTTTTCTTTCACAATTATAATACTAAACATGTAAAAATGTAGTTGATACAAAGCTTAATTCCCAAATTGATTATAATGATAAAGATTTGGATCCTGAAATATGAATATTATAGCATTGATGATAACCATATACATTAATAAAGAGTATGCATAAAGTTAAATAGCTAGAATATTTAAGATGTGCACATTTTTCTAGAGACTAGTATTATAAAAACTGCAATTGAATTAAAGAATGAATGAAGCTACAATAATTCCATTATGCACACAATATAAAATATAATTTAATGTTACTCTCAGGTCACTAAAGAAATTATTTAGTTGTCTTTCATAATTTTAGAACTTTCCTTTCAAATTGTTTATTTTTTCAAAGAATGCATGTATATTTAATTTTTACATTTATTTCAAATAAGACATTTTTAGAACGCATGTATATATTATTATTATTATTATTATTATTATTATTATTATTATTATTATTATTATTATTATTATTATTATTATTATTATTATTATTATTATTATTATTATTATTATTATTATTATTATTATTATTATTATTATTATTATTATTATTATTATTATTATTATTATTATTATTATTATTATTATTATTATTATTATTATTATTATTATTATTATTATTATTATTATTATTATTATTATTATTATTATTATTATTATTATTATTATTATTATTATTATTATTATTATTATTATTATTATTATTATTATTATTATTATTATTATTATTATTATTATTATTATTATTATTATTATTATTATTATTATTATTATTATTATTATTATTATTATTATTATTATTATTATTATTATTATTATTATTATTATTATTATTATTATTATTATTATTATTATTATTATTATTATTATTTAAAACTCTTTCTCTCTGGACAATTATCAATGAACAAAACATATTCCAATGTATAAAGCACCTTCGTTATTTACAAAAGCAGACGATCTTTTTTTTTCTTTTTTCTTTAAAAAATGCAGGAACATGTTTCAAGTTGTTTTTTTTTCTAATATATACTTTATTTATTTTTCTTTTATACCAGGAAAATAGTAATAAATAAGAATAAGTCTTGAAATAATTAGCTTTAACTTGGAAAATATTTATTTTCCTTACTTCAGATAAAACAATAATTTCCATTGATTCCTCCATTTTAGTTTTGTTTAAAAAAATCCAATTTTTAAGACATGATAATTAATAATGTTGAAAGTTTTAAAAATGGTGGGGATAACAAAGATAAGAGAATGACCTACCAAAATTTTTACCCAAGCATTGTAGATGGAATTTCAATTACAATAATATTAAAAAAAAAAAAAAAACAACTAGAAAATAAAGTTATAAAATTTAGTACTGTTAACGAATTAGAAGGGAAGCAAATGAAAAAAAAAATAAACGAAATGAGTATTTATTGGTCATTTTTTTAACCCCAGCGACATCTACCAAGAATCATTTGATTACAACATAAACAAAAAAAAATTGTATAACCTATTAGAGTCATGTGGTTTTCAATATTATTTAAAATGTATTACAAAACAGTTTAATAAATGAAATTAATAAATACATTCAAAAACCAACAATAATTATTTGTGATTATAATTACACATAAAATTATTCTCTTTCAAATAAATTAAACAGATGTCTATATTTTTAAACAATACTACTTTAATAATTACTCAATTGACATTTATCGTTTTGTTTAGAAATAAATACAGTTTATTACATTTTTTTAAAAATCATATTAACTTGCTATTATACCAATATTTTATTTGGATTATTTTGTCATTTAAAAATATGATATTGCATTGGAAACATATTCATTTATCACACAAACTATATCTAGGTAAGGTGGATAGCACACTTTTTAACCACATATTATGACTTTTATTTTCTTTTTTTTTTTTTTTAACAAATAACATCAATTTCATGCATAAATAATGTTAAATGAAATCAAGTGCCAAAAGTTCTGGGTTACAACATATATATATATATATATATATATATATATATATATATATATATATGGACTTAAACTTAGACTTTCAACTGAACCTCAACTCTCTATGCCATCTCACATTGCTGAAAAACCACAGCACAATATGTTAAAAAGATAAATAATCACCAATATAAGTATGTCATGCTAAACCATCACTCATCAGTTGGTCCAGATTACCATATCCAGACATATATACAATCAGTGCTCTGCTTTATATTAAGATAGCCAATCTTATGTAAAATGAATTATTCTCCAGTACATGAGAATTCACAATGCCTGTCAACATGGATTTGAAAGACAACATTGGTATTATTGTCAATCTTTGTACATTTCATTAACAGATTTTTAATGCAATGGATGGCTGAAGAGTTGGGGTTGTTTGAAATCTGTCTATTAAAGTATAAAGATTGGCTATCTTAATATAAATCTGAACACTTATAGTATATATGTATGGAGATAATCTGGACCAATTGATGAGTGCTAGTTTAGCACAAAATACTTATATTGTTGATTATGTATCTTTTCAACATCTATGTGATCAGCTGGGTCAGCAATATGAGATTGCATGGAGAGTTGAGGATCATGTAAATGTCTGAGTTTAAATTTCACATTTGATAAATTCTGCTCTTTAACTATATATTGGTGTAATTAGAGTCCCATAATGGAATTGATTTATAATACATAACTAGGTTTATTTATTCGGTGCAACCCCTGATCTTTTTTTAATTAATTCAAAAAATGTGTTTTTAAAGTCAGGATTGATAACAAGAAAAACGTAAAAGGATATGCTAGGATTAATATAAATTGCGAGACAACTAATCATACAATATTGTATATTTTTTGAAGAAGGAAACATTAAACAGTTTATGATTGTCAACAAAAGAGGTATACACGTAATCAGAAAAATAAAAATAATTGTATTTAATAAAATGAACAAAGTTTGTTGTTCCTGTAAGACATTAATTCTGACTGTTACAGAAACTTGCTGAAGCTGCTCACGCATTTTTCCAAATCCTATTATAATTTTTATATTCATATACACTACCACGATTGCCCCAACAATGATAGCAGGAATATTATAAAAGTACAATGTTTTCATCATAATACTAACATGAATGTCGTGTTTTACTCGTATAACATACACATTTTCATTTTCGTAGGTGACACTGCATATTTCTAAACATTCGCCAATAAGATTTATACAAGCACAGATGCAAGCCACACAAATACCGATTACAACATTTTTTGCAGTGAGAAATTTTGAGCAATTGAGTGGATGACAAACTGATAAAAATCGATGAATAGTGATGATGATAAATGAAGACGCATTTAAATCTGCAAATAGAATTGCAAATCGAGACCAAATATGGGCCATGTAAAAACAGGTATAATAATTTGCAGGAAAGCATGTATACAATAAATTTCCAAGAATTATGTTTTGCTCAAGTAACTCACTAAATGTATAAAACATTAGACAAATTTTCATCGTATATGTTATTTTCATTTTTGAAACAACCAATAATGTTAACACATTTCCAGTTATACCAAAAAAAAACGAATAGATAACACATTGCTCTTACCCATGCAGATCGGATAATTTGAAGAAGCGTATACATCGGGTCATTAATATTTTGTCCCATTAAAAAATATTGATGTTCGTTTTGTAAAGTCGTGTTGGGTGAACAATATATATTATCCAGTGAATAATTCATCTTGATTTAAAATATGTAAATTTAAGACAATTACTCATAGATCAATCAATATATAATATGCAATAGTTTTTTTTAAAAAAATATGCACATATATTTTTCAGTGCTAAAAAAGTAAGACACATTTTATTTTAAATATTCACAAAATATGTAATATATTATATTTAGCTTTTACAATTTTTGTTTTTTATATATATAATGTTTGATATCTGTATTCGTTTCACAATATATGTAATATACAAATCAATATTTTTTAATTTTTTATTTTTTTTTTTTTAAAAAAAAAAAACAACAATGACACGTTCAAATATATAAATATATATATATCAAAATACAATACAATTTACATAAATTATATTATTATAGAAGTACTTTCGACTGTACCTTTTGTAGTCTTTATCAACTATATAACATTGAATAATCAAAACGAGACAACCTTAAACAATACCCATAGTTCAATTCAGATTTCCTATAATTCTGTTATCTTAACATTTGATGACTGGCGATTCATTAACATTTAACAATTTCTTGAAATCAACATAACCTCTTTTATTTTACGTTTATTATGACAACGTTCAATGTGAATAATTTTCATATTTTTATAATCAAATTTAAATCCATATTGACAAGATTTATTATGATCAAATATAACAGATGATGAAGGTTTATTTACATCTGTTCCAGATTGATTCTCTTTTTGAATTCTATTATATAAAAGCATATGGTTTTTTATTCTCTTCTCAAATGTACACTTAGATTCACCAATGTATTGTAAGCTACATCCACATATCAATCTATATATAATAGAATTTTGATGAAACTTTGAATTTTGAATTTTAGAATTATTAAGTAATCTATTTATGTTATTTGTAGAGAAAAAAGCATTATGACACAAACCATTATAAATTTTCCTAATAAACTTGTCCTGCTCATCTGATATAAATGGCATTGAAATCCATTTCATTTTGATATTTTTATTGTTAATTTTATTATAGTGTTGATTTCTTTTAAATCCTTTAATAATATTAGCAATAACATTTTTATAAAAACCAATTTTCAACAAATCATTAACAAATAAATGTACATGTTTAATTTTATCACTAGAATATTTGCATAATTTTTCATTTCGAAATAAGAATGATTTCAATCCAGACAGCTTATGACACATAGGTACATGTGATTCATATATAATAAAACCTCTAGTTTCAATTGGTTTAATTAACATAAGATAATACAAACTGTAATCATTAAGTGTAACTTGAATATCCAAGAATTTTATGGAATTGTATTTCTCTTTAGTTATAACCCATTTTATATCCTTAATCTCATTTAATTCATTAAATAAATTGATTATTAATTCTTGTTTTCCACAAATAAAAACACCATCCACATATCTATGATATACTTTAATTTCTTGATATTTCAATTGTTTTAAAATTTTACTTTCATATGTTGATATAACAAAATTACAAATTTGAGCAACAGCAGGAAGACCCATTGGCCAAAAAAAAATTCATTTCATAATATTCATTATTAAAATTAACATAAATATTTTTTATCAGTAAAGTGCAATACTTTTATAATAAAATTTATAATATCAGACTTTACATTTTTTGAAACAAGAACATTATAAATAATATTAATTGACTCTATTCTATCTATTGATCCATACATTTCATTTATATCAACAGGACAAATTGTGTCATGTAAATATATATTTATATTCTTAATTTTATCTACAAAATCAAACGATGATGAAACAGTATATTATCCAAAACCTAAAATATCTTGAAGTAATAATTCAATATATCTACATGTTTGATAATAATATGCACCATCAAAATCAACCATCAATCTCAATGGATAATTTTCTTTATGTAGCTTTATATTCAAAATATCCTAGGGCAAATAACAGATGATGGATATAAGTTATATGTATGACTATCAATAGCTTTATTCTTAGCTTTTTTTAAAATTTAATTTATAACTTTCATGCGAGATGTATCTATATTTATTATTTCACTATTTTGAAATTTAAGCTTTTTCATTTGATCCATAAATTTTTCATTATATTTGCTCTTGTAAACAAACACATACGAAGGCCATTATCCTTTTTCAAACACACTAAGTCATTATTTAATAGGAAACTTTTAAATTTATTAATTTGACTTAACCATTTATCATTCCTATTATATTTAAAGTTTTTATTTTTAACTTCTTTAACAATGTTCTTACAAATATTAGCATCACACTTAATCACACTAAATGAATGTTCTATTGAAAAATTCAATTCAAGATTGCAATCTTTCCATCGACCACCAACATATTTTGATCCAAAATTTAAAATATATTTTTGACTGAAATCCAAATTTATACCAGACAAGTTTACATAATTTTGATCATTCATTTTATCCGGAAATTTTTTATGAAACAAATGTTCAATTTTCTTATTAAATTTATCAACATTTTTTAAATAAAATTTATCAAAAATTTTTTGACAAAAACACTTATAGTTAAACCAATCATCACAATTATTCATCAAAATAAAATGATTTAAAGCCGTTAAATATTTCCGTTTACGAAATAGCAAACATTTGCATTGCTTAATTATATTCTTTAAATTAATTTTCTTTATATTTAATTTTATTTTTAAAATGTTGATAAATTTAAGAAGAAAATTGAACATTTGTTTCATAAAAATTTTCTGGATAAAATCTATAATCAAAATTATGCAAACTTGTCTGGTATAATTTTGGATTTCAGTCAAAAATATATTTTAAATTTCGGATCGAAATATGTTAGTGGTAGATGAAAAGATTGTAATCTTGAATTGAATTCTGCAATTGAACATTCATTTAGTGTGATTAAGTGTGATGCTAATATTTGTAATGACATTGTTAAAGAAGTTAAAAATAAAAACTTTAAATATAATAGGAATGATAAATGGTTAAGTCAAATTAATACATTTAAAAGTTTCCTAATAAATAATGATTTAGTGTGTTTAAAAGAGGACAAGGGCCTTCGTATGTGATTGTTTACAAGAGTGAAATATAATGAAAAAGTTATGGATCAAATGAAAAAGCTTAAATTTCAAAATAGTGAAATAATAAATATAGATACATCTCGCATGAAATTTATAAATGAAATTTTAAAAAAAGCTAAGAATAAAGCTATTGATAGTCATACATATTATAACTTATATCCATCATCTGCTATTTGCCCTAGGATATTTTCGAATATGAAGCTACATAAATATAATTATCCATTGAGATTGATGGTTGAGTTTGGTGGTGCATATTATTATCAAACATGTAGATATATTGAATTATTACTTCAATATATTTTAGGTTTTGGAGAATATACTGTTTCATCATCGTTTGATTTTGTAGATAAAATTAAGAATATAAATATAGATTTACATGAAACAATTTGTACTTTTGAAATGAATGAAATGTATGGATCAATAGATAGAATAGAGTCAATTAATATTATTTATATTGCTCTTGTTTCAAAAAATGTAAAGTCTGATATTATAAATTTTATTATAAAAATAATGCACTTTATTGATAAAAATATTTATGTTAATTTTAATAATGAATATTATAAAATGAATTTTGGTTGGCCAATGGGTCTTCCTGCTGTTGCTAAAATTTGTAATTTTGTTATATCAACATATGAAAGTAAAATTTTAAAACAATTGAAATATCAAGAAATTAAAGTATATCTTAGATATGTGGATGATGTTTTTATTTGTGGAAAACAAGAATTAATAATCAATTTATTTAATGAATTAAATGAGATTAAGCATATAAAATGGGTTATAACTAAAGAGAAATACAATTCCATAAAATTCTTGGATATTCAAGTTACACTTAATGATTACAGTTTGGATTATCTTATTTTAATTAAACTAATTGAAACTAGAGGTTTTATTCCATATGAATCACATGTACCTATGTGTCATAAGCTGTCTGGATTGAAATCATTCTTATTTCGAAATGAAAAATTATGCAAATATTCTAGTGATAAAATTAAAAATGTACATTTATTTGTTAATGATTTGTTGAAAATTGGTTATTATAAAATGTTATTGCTAATATTATTAAAGGATTTAAAAGAAATCAACACTATAATAAAATTAAAAATAAAAATATCAAAATGAAATGGATTTCAATGCCATTTATATCAGATGAGCAGGTCAAGATTATTAGGAAAATTTATAATGTTTGTGTCACATTGCTTTTTTCTCTACAAATAACATAAATAGATTACTTAATAATTCTAAAATTCAAAATTCTATTATATATAGATTGATATGTGGATGTGGCGTACAATACATTGGTGAGTCTAGGTGTACATTTGAGAAGAGAATAAAAGAGCATATGCTTTTATATAATAGAATTCAAAAAGAGAATCAATCTGGAACAGATGTAAATAAACCTTCATCATCTGTTATATTTGATCATAATAAATCTTGTCAATATGGATTTAAATTTGATTATAAAAATATGAAAATTATTCAAATTGAACGTTGTCATAATAAAATTAAAATAAAAGAGGCTATGTTGATTTCAAGAAATCATCAAATGTTAATGAATTGCCAGTCATCAAATGTTATGATAACAGAATTGTGGGAAATCTGAATTGAACTATGGGTATTGTTTAAAGTTGTCTCGTTTTGATTATTCAATGTTATGTTATATAGCCTACAAAGTGTATAGTCGAAAGTACTTCTAGAAGAATATAATTTATGTAAATTGTACTGTATTTTGATATATATATATATTGATTTGTATATTACATATATATATATATATATATATATATATATATATATATATATATATATATATATATATTTTGTAACCTTCCATTTCTCTCCTCCAGCCACTTCTCAAACTCCCTCATACATACACACACAGTCTACATAGTGGATGGTGGCAGAATTAATGGCGATAAAACATCACATTATGAAATGCCTGGGTGCCAAATTGCCACTCTTATGGAGACTTTTATATACTAATTTAGTCATCATCATCAACCATTATCAATCCACTTCAGGATGAAGGTCTCTCCAAGTTCAATCCATCTTTTCCTATCATTAGCTTTTTCTCCACATCACCCTTGCACACTTTTTTATTTCATCCATCCATCTCACATGTTGTCTCTTTCTGGGTCGTTTACAAACTCTTGGACTCCAGTTTAAAATTTTAATTGTCCATCTATTATCATGTCTTCTAACAATATGCCCAGCCCAACTCCAATTCAGTCTTTTAATTTTTTCAATGAGGTCAGTAACACCTGTTTGTTCTCTTACCCATACATTGCGTTTTTGATCCCTTCTTGTTACTACCAACACGCATCTCTCCATACTTCTTTGAGTGGTCTAAAGTTTGTGTATTGCTCTTCTATTAAGTGCCAAGTCTCAGATCCATAAGTAAGAACAGGCAAAATACATTTATTAAAAACCTTCCTTTTCAAACACATAGTCATATTACCTTTTAGTATCAAGTTATTTTTACCAAAAGCACTCCATCCAAGTTTAATTCTATGATTAATTTCAACCATTATATTTTCATCTGTATTAATAATCTGACCAAGGTATTTGTAACAGTTAACTTTTTCTAACTCATCATAATCAATGTTTATTTTTATATTTTGAGAAAATCTATTAAACGTTACTTTAGTCATTTTAACATTTATCTTTAGTCCTACATTCATCTGATAACTCCTGCAACATTTTCTATAGCTCTAAAGCATTATTGGTAAAAACAATTCCACCATCTGCAAAATCTAAATGACTTAAATAATCTCCATTTACTTTCACTCCTTTAGCTTCCCATTTTAATCCACAAAATACTTCTTGCAACACAACTGTAAAAAGTTTTGGGGATATTGAGTCATCCTGTCTTCACCCTTTTCAATGTTGATTTTCCTACTACCATTATGTAATTTAATTGTTTCTGTTGCATTTTTATAAATATGCTTCAAAATATGATAAAATCCTGGATCTACACCTTGATGATCCAATGCTTTAATCACTGAAGAAATGTTTATAGAATCAAATGCCATGTCATAGTATACAATTCATAATCATAATGGCAACTCATATTCATTTGTCCTTTTTATAACTTCTCTCAATACCTTGATATGATCTACTGTACTAAAACCACTTTTAAATCCAGCTTGTTCTCTTGTTTGCCGGAAATCCAGTGTTTTCTGTAGACGAGTTGTAATTATCATAGTAAAAACTTTGTATAAAACTGATAAAACACTGATAGGTCTGTAATTTCTAATATCTTCTTTATCACCTTTTTTAAATATTAATATTAATACTGCATTCTTCCAATCATCTGATACATTTTTTCATTTAGACATTTGATATATAACTTTGACAATTTTTTTTCTATTTCTTCACCCGCTTCTTTTAATATATCGATTACAATTCCATCATTACCTGGACCCTTCCCTTTCTTCATAAATTTAATTGCATGTCTGACTTCCTCATTCAAAATTCTGGGCAATTCGGAAGATATAATATGTATAGAAGGCACTTGTTCTTTATTACTTTATAATTATTGATAGAAGTCTTCTACACATATTATGATGTCATCTCTCTTTTTAGTAATAATGCTATCTTTTTTCTTATTGCAGATATAAATTTCCTACCAATACCAAAATGTTGTTTTACACTCTTTAGACTTTTATTCTCTTCTACAACTTTCCTTGCTAGTTCACAATTATACTTTCTTATATCATTTTCAATTCTTTTCCGCACCATTTTACAAAATTCGAGATATTCAATCTTTTTTAATGCACCAGCGTTGTATATCCTCATATTCCTTCTTTTCTTCATAAATTCTCTAGTCTCAGTAGAAATTTTATTGGTCAATGGCTGCTTTTTTCTACCAGCTATCTTTGTTGCAGTTTTTAAAAGTGTATCGCTTATTTTTCTATTATGTCAATCAAATCTGAATCATGTTCAAAATCTACCAATACTTGAAACCGATTTGTAAGTTCTAATTTAAATTCATTATAATGTTTTTGAATATTAGGAACATCAACTGTAAATATTGTTCTTCTTAACAATTTTTGTCTCTCTAGTTTTGCATTAACATGTATCTTATATCTTACTAATCGATGATAACTTCCTGTGTTAAATTTATTAAGAACATTACAATTTTGAAATCCAATTCTGCTATACCTTCATTTGGATGCTTTCATGTCTATTTCCTTTTAACATTTTTTTTCAAAAAAGAATTCATAATATAGAATTTTTCTTTTTCTGAAAACTCCATAAGTCTATGTCCTCTCTCATTTCTATTACCATAACCAAAATTACCTACAGCAATTTCATCTTTCATTTCTCTACCAATTCTAGCATTAAAGTCTCCCATAACAATTTTAAAATGTTGTTTACTCTGATCAAAAGCCTTTTGTGCATCCATATAAAAATCTTCTACTATTTCATCACTTTGAGAACTTGTTGGAGCATAAATCTGAATTATCAGCATTTGGTATCTGCTATTAAGTTGTATAACTAATCTTGCCACTCTGTCCGATACAACATCAATCTCCACAATTTTATTTTTCCATTTTGTATTTATAATAAATCATACTCCACTTGTATTTCCAATATTTGTGCCTTTATAGTAGAGTATATGTCCACTTTTTAAATCAATTGTTTCTTCACATTTCTTCTAACTTCACAAAGCCCAATAATGTCCCATTTAATATAAGTCAGTTTTTCTTCTAACTCTTGCAATCTTCCTTCACTTGAAAGTGATCTGCAGTTGTAAGTGCCTAAATAAAAAGTCGGCCTCAAATGGCAGCCTGAGTTCGAAATCAGGGGATTCTTAGCACCCTCCACCTTCAGTCACCAACTGCTGCATTGGTTGGTGACTTTACAGCCTCCTGGAAATAAGGCCCATGATTTATTTTTGTCTGTCATGATTGCATATATTGAAAAAATATTCTTAAACTCGGAGGTAAAAAGCCAATAAATTCACCACGCTGGCTAATGCGTGTTGGTGAGCAGCCCATCCATTTTCGTATACTACATGAATAATCACATAGTAATAACAGCTGCAACGACAAGAACGTATGGAGTGGAGATTAGGCATTTGCCCTGCTCGGTTCCTTTAAGGCCTCCTAGAGGAATCAAAAGGTCTCCTTTCAGTTAGTAGCAAACTTCTTTCTACAGCCTACTACTTTAATATTGGTTAATAATTGACATTTTTTTTCAAGCTAATCCTGTATGAATGAGATAAACAAATATTTTTATAACGAATAAAACACGGAGAGTGATGATGATGATAATAATAATAATAATAAATATGATGATGATGATAATAATAATATGAAAAACCCAATTTTTGCATCTATTGCGATAGGAGGACGATAGCAACTCAACTCCTCATTATAGAGTAAATCTCTTAGCATTCTTTCCCATCCATCTATCATGAAAGTCACAAGTAAGATTTGAGTGAATTTAAACTATTTTTTGCCCAATACCATTACATAGTCCATCCCTCTACCATGCTATCGCTTATATTTTAGTTTTGCAAATATTACTGACCACTAATTATAGACTGCTTTACTTTCTTTCAATTAGATATTGATATGACTTATTAGTGATTAATAAATACACTCCCAGTGATTACAGTTATAGTCGAATTAAGCTTAGATTTGCCTAAACAAGGTCCAATTTCTCTATTTGCGAATAATTAAAATAAATTGTTAATTATAAATATAGGTCGTAAAAACTCCTTGAACACTTTGGTAAAATAATTTTTTACTAATGAAGTTCACATGAGAAGGTATTCGAATACTGCGGATGGAGAAATGATTGTATGTCCATTCATTGTATTCACTATAAATATCACATGACATCCATACTTCATATAATGAAATTTAATTTTAATGTTGCTGTTTAGGTTTCTTTGAATAGGATTTCATTCACTATCATAATATAAAATATAAACAGCTTTATCTTAATTTGTCCCTGTAAGGAATGAGTCTTTCATTCATTGCCTCTTATTCTGTCAAAGTCAGATAATTTGACGTATTCTCTTAGATAAAATATATATCTACATTCTTTGAAATTTTCATTAGATTGTGACATCTCAGTTTTATAAAAAAATACATTTTTTTCTCTTATGATAACCACTGAATTTTCATTGATAAATCAGCTATTTATAACATCGATGATTCAAACACCATTTTAGGTGGGATTTAACATATACATTTATATCATAGATCACTTCCACACTTTTGTTTTATGATGATTATTTTCTTTCTAAATCTTTTGTAACACAATTTTTTTTTATATTTATCCATCACTAGACGTTAAGAACTTAAATAAATATTTATAACATTTATGGTCACATTGCTTTTTTCCAAGTAAAATTTTGTCTTCGGCAGATGTTGCTTTACTTTCTGATTAGTTGTAGCAATGATGTTTACAGAATCATGATAAGAATTAATTTCAGGAAAAAATAATATATGTCTTATGTGTGAAGCTTAATCATGTATCATATTTTCATAGTAATACAATTTTGATTCATGTTTTAGTCAGAGATTGAGACAGGAAAGATGATAAAACTTACTCTATAGTAGCTTAAATTGATGATTTAAAGCCTGATCGGAGTTATATCCCAGACAAAATAAAGAAGAGGCCTCCTCCCTGAAAATGGCTGAGTTTTTATAGTCATGTCCTTCCAATCAATCTCTAAAGGAGGCCTTCTGACAATTAAATCATATACCTTAATTTTAATTCGCTATTTATTATTATTTTCAAATTAACTATTCACATTTGAACAGAAATTACGTGTTGTTGTTTTTTTGCTGGACCTTTTTCTGCTTCTCATGAAAAGCCACTTGCAAAACAAAATGAAAATAAATAAACAAATAAATACATAGCAGACTTATTTGAACTCAAGATTTTGAATGAGAATTGGCTGCTATGAAAATGAAATTAAGATAAAATAAGTGCTCTTTCAACCACCTTCTCAATGACTCCATAAAGGCCCAATAGCAATTAATGGTTATTTTTATAATTAAAATCTATTCATACTGGGTGTATAAACCCTAACACTAACGTGATTGTGCTTGAACACTTTTACCGTTTTATGTTTACCCTTAATTTACTATACATTTTTTTTCAAGAGATATTCTTTAGCTAATTTTTACTCCCCTAACCAATACATTTTTCATCAACCAATTTTTTTTCTACTAATTAGAAACAATATTTACTTTATCAAATATCTATTTCTTTTTCTGATTCATCTACCTGCAAAATAATTTTAATAAATAGACTATATTAAATTGAACCGTTGATGATGCTTTAAATACCCATTATTTTTACATTATAATTAAGTGATTTCCATTTCAATAATTTATGAATGACGTTTGATTAAGTATCAAATAATTCATAAAAGTTTATGTGACAGTAGGACTTCTACAAATATAAACACAAATTTAACATTTTTTAAAGACAAAAGCTCACACTCTTATCTTCGACCTGATTTCTATGTATAAAGGTATTTGAGAGCTGAAGGTACTAACTACTCTACTGATTAAGTTCACAATTTCTATACAAACTACCGTTGCTAACATGGTATTCAGGTTATAGCCTTAATATATATATATATATATAGTACCCTATTCTATAGGTCAGAATAGCCTTAATATATATATATATATATAGTACCCTATTCTATAGGTCACAAATAGTCAATTACAGCAAATTACTAAAAATTTTAAATTTTAGAATATGTTCTTTCAATATGTTAATTATGTTATAAAGTACAATTTGAAGCTAAAGAAAATACGTAGTATATAAAATTATAGTGAATCATTTAAAAATAGTTAAGTAAAGCTTTAAGTATTGTTGCATATGGTTGCAAAAGCTGGCCATATTAAATAAAACAGCTATAAATATTTAAAAGTATGTTTAAATGTTCAATTTTAATAGTTTAAACTTATAGAAGTAAATGTTATATTTAAATTTATAAAATCATTAATAATGATAATAAAAAAAAACGTATATTTTTAAAAGTTAGTTTTATGGTAGTGAAGGTTATATCTAATTCTATATTTTTTTAAAATTGTTCTTCCAAAATTTTATAATTATATTATATAATATAATAAGTGTAGCAATTTTATAAATCTAGGCAGAGAAATAGATTGATAATCGTCTGTCTCAAATTTTATTAATCATATGATTTAGATAATGCATAATTGCTCACACACGCTTGTTTGTATTTAAAGTTACAAAGTTTAAAATATTTTAAAATTGCAATATAAAGTTGGATAGAATTATTACCTAGCATAAAGCAAATATTTAATATTAAGTTAACTATCGTACAACATGCTTAAATAATGTAATAAAGACGAATACAGTCATAATAAAAAAATTAAATATTGTGTTTAAATAAAACTAGATAAACTAAATATTAAAAGTGGGATAAATATTAAAATATATTTTAAAAATTATTTTAAATGTTTAAATAAATTTAATAAAATAATAATTGATTTAAAAGTAATATTTTAAATAATATTTTAAGTTTTATTATGTCATAATTTTTATTTTAAAATTTAATTCTGCAAGTTTGCAATATATGCAAACTTGATCTCAAACTAAAAGTGAGAATCAACAAATCAAACGATGTATTCTCTGGAATATAAATGTGAATTGCACGGGGGTATCAGAGGATATTAATAATGTATTAGAGGAGATTTAAGTGTATAAAAGGTAGTTTTAATAATATATCCAAAGCTATTGAGGTAATTATACTTTAAAATTTTATTTTTTAGTCAATTTATAGTACTCTCTTATACTTCATTTATCGTAACTAATAGAATACTTTTATATTCTTTTAAAAGAGAGTTTAAAATATAATATATTTTAGAAACTGTGAAAATTATTAGCTGATTTTAACAGTTTGCTTACCAGGATTATTTTATCTCAGTTTAACACAAAACTTTGCAATGAAAAATGGATATACTATGGAATAAAATGTATATAAATTATAATAATATAAAAATGCATAGAATGTTTATGGATACTATTTTATTAATGCTTCACTGGAGAACTGTTTTAATACATAAAAACCACAGAAGCTATTTGCCGTCTAAAAAAAAATGGAGACGCATTATTATTTATAAGCTTATCCAAATCCAAGTGTTTTTTAAAAAAAAGAATAAGATACTTATTTCTTATGAATTGTTTATAGAATATCGTAATGAAAGGAATAAAATGTTTAGTCCTTTTTGAAGGAAATATTTTGAGAAATATTTTTTTGCAAGAATTTAAGAAATAACAGAGATTTTACTAAAGCGTTGTGATATATAAAAGTTCTTGTCTCGGAAATATTTAAAAAAAAAAAAAAAACCCACATCTTTAAAAGTATTTGTTTTAAAGAACTTTATTAAGAATGAAAACTTATATAAAAAAGTGAACATCTAGTTGAATAAAAGATGGATGCATGAAATACAAATATTGTGGAAAAGTTTATCAGATAACTTAAGTTAAATTGAATGGAGTGATGCATCAGATATGTCGGCAGAGATAATATTTAAGAAGCTTCACAGGATTAATTTAATATTATGATTTAATAATTATCATTCTGAATAATAAAACTCAGGATTATTTTGTATAAACGTTACTAAATGGATTAATAATTATTTTTTATTTTTAAACTTTAATCCGCTTTGAGGAGAACATTTTTAAAAAAACTCTAGAGAAATTAATAAACATTTTTCTAACTTTATCATGAACTGTTTTTCAAGTAAAAGTTAATAGAAGAAATAAGTAATTATAGTTTTTATTTTTATTTTACTAACTTAGTTTAAATGTAAAATTTTGTTTTTTTTTATAAGATTAGGAAAACATAAACATTAATAACATTAAAATGTTCTAATAGAATAATCTAATAATTTAGATAAGAATATTTTTAAATAAAACGTATGGATGTGTATTTTCTTTATGTGTGCAATTTCTATATCCATTGGATGGAGGAAGCCCAATAAAATGATGGCCAGATAAAGGTTATTTGGTAATAGTAATGAATAATCATAATTTTATAATGTATATTCTTTTTTTTCTTTTAGATTATCTATGAATAGTAAGAGTGGAGTATAAATGTTTAATGATATGTAAACGCATTTTTTTCATACAACATTTTTTTTAAAACATTATGAGATTAAGATAAATTTGAAAATATGCATACAATGATTTTTATATTAGTGATATAATCCAATATAGTAACCAATATGTGCATGATTCTTTTTAAAACTTTCATGATAGGATATTCAAATATTATCTAACTAGATCGTATATGATTAAGCATATAGAATAATGAAGTAAGCAAACTTTTCTTGTGCAACAGCAAGATTGTTTTTAAATTATCAGTGAATTTTATTTATTGTTTTTTGTAAATGTAGATAGTTATTTTATCAATGTAAGATGTGGAAAATCTTGAGAAATACTAATGAGATAGTGGCTTGGAAATACTTGGGTAGACAGGAAACCAAGAACATGTTTAAAAATAGGATGTTATAAGGAATGTGAATAATACTTATAGTCTTTGTGTAGATATCAGCATAGTTAACAAAGCCCTATGACTGTTACACATTTTATTTGGACAGTGTTTATATACTTTAGATATTTAATGTTTAAATAAAGCTGAAGGAATAGCTTTAACATCGTTTATATATTGGAGGATATTAGACAGGCAAAGGTCATACCTCCATTTCTTGTTAATACACTGTGCCATGATTTTGTGATATATGTTATGAGTTATACTCTAGCTTTCTTCCTTAAATCCTATGCATCTGTTTCACTATCTTTATTTCATGTAACTGCATCATTCAGTAAGATATTTTGAAAAGAAATGGTAAATAATTTACAGCTTAGGTTATGCTAACGTTTTGTATAAGATTGGTTTATTTGCTTAGAAGGAATAGAATTTTATAACTTGAAATTGAAGGTCTAATGTATCCTAAGGAAAGGAAAGAATCATATAATATGTTTTTGAATTTATTTCAGAAATGAAATATAATTTTTTAGAATAGAGTATCTAAACAAATATATTTTCTTTAAAATGTTAATAATTTTTGAACGCTTATTATGTTATTGTTTAGAAAAACACGTATTGCATATTTTTAAAATACAGTAGTACAAAGTAAATGTTATAAAGAATAGGTATAATATAATTTCATTTATTGAATAATAGAAATATATTGATGATTACACTTATATCATTTTAAAGTAAGGCTAAATAAGAGTATGTTATGATTAGTAAACATCGTGTGATAAATGATATCCACTAAAATCTAGTAATGAATTTTGGATAAATATTTTAAGTAACTTCTTTGACATTGCAAGATGAAAATTTGTTTATTTTTTTAAGAAATCCATACTCATTATAATATTAATTTGTTTTTCCGTAGAATGTTTTTCCTACTAATGTGTTTTAGGAATAAGATAGTTTAATAATATTAAGGATGAAATATTTTGTTAATAAAATAAATAAATTTATTTGTAATAAGTTAACCATAATGAGAAATCAAATAGTAACATTTTATTTTGTCTTAAGTCTAAATAAAAACCTAACTAAGTATAAATTATTTTTATAACCTAGTAAATAAAAATGTAAAGTATAAAATAAGGATATCCATTGTAAATAGTGTACATAAATGGTTTATTTTATTTTGTTGTTAGTAATAAACTTTGTTAAAATTTGTTTTTTGTTTTTTTTTAAATTTGTGTCTGAATTGTTTATTTCTCCAATATACTGCATGAGCTCACAAGATATCCATAATAATAGAAACAAACATATAATTTTGAATAAAAGATAAATAAAGAATTATTTTTAGAATTCAAATGTTTTTATTAGTATTCATTTTAATTAAGTAATCATAATATTACATTATCTTATGGTCATAAAGTAGTCATCATAATAGTACATTGAATTATATGCTATCAGTTGCCACACACCTTTGTTAGATTATAAAATACTACCATGTATTATTATATTCTTACATGAAGATAAAGATTATATTATGTTATTTTATTATTTTATTATAGTAATAAAATATAGTGAAAAGAAAGATATACAGGATTAGTTCATACAATGAAGAATATTATTATTATTTATTATTATTAGTTTCAGTGTAGTAGATTATGACATAAAATCCCTTCTCATATTTTACTACCGTAATTTTTCATTAACTTAGAATAAATTTCATGAACCTGAGATTTTATAAAGCTAAAGTATTATGAATAGAAGATTAAGTTTAATTATTAGTTTAATCTTAGTGAGTTGGATTTATTAAAGTCGTAAGAATACTATAAGTTTATTTATTTGAAGCAGTAATAGGGGGATAGTGTTCTTATGCCATTGAGATAGTATCCTGTAGGATATTGGCTCAATGTAATCTATCTTGTCACCTGTATTTTCTCTTCCAAGTCTCATGAAAATATTAAATATGTATTCAATTTATTTTATAAACATGAACCTTATTCGTATTTTAAATTTGAGCTAGTAGAATATTTCAAAATTAATGCTGAATATTTCATTTATTAATTATTAACTGAGCTAGAACCCGTTTTATTTTATATCATGAAGATATATATATATATATTACAACTTTAAATTGTTTTAAAAGAATTCTAATTTTAAGAACTTTACACTAACTCAATGTAAATCCAAAGATTTAGTATATGTTAATTTGTATAGAAAATGTGGACTTAATCAGTGAAGTAGTTAATAGCTTCACACTCTCAAATCAAAACGCTTTAGGTTCACCTATATAATTAGAAATTAGGTAGTAAAAAAGAGTGACCACTCTTGCCTTTTAAAGTCGTTAATCTTGTGCTTAGATTTGTAGAAGTCCCTACTGTCACATTTTAGGTGAATAGTCATAAGGTTATAGACTTAATATATATCATTTTAACAATAAAATAGTAATAATCATGAGATGAGTTATTTAATCTTTCCATAAATGACACACACACCCCCCACATTAACATGAAGTATATACCAAAATATACCCTCAATGGCATAGAAATATCACCAAACACTACTGTAATATCAATAACACTCCCATGATTCACAATTAAAAGAAGCAAATTATATTTAATATTAAAATTTTCTATGTAAAACTTCATTATAATACAATGTAATGTGCATTCACATATTAACATGAGTGTACTCCATGTATTTACTAACAATTCTTAACTTATTTGGCATCTCATGTAATTATTGAATCTCGAAATGAATGATTTAACTTACATATCCATATGATTTCATATATATCCAGCTACATTTAAAAATAATTAAAAACAATTATACTTATCAATTCTTTCCATTCAAAATAATGAACTAGTTTTCTTATAAAATTGCCTAAAAACAAAATTACAATTATTTATTAATTAATACTTATCACAATTAACTATTATAAACCAATTCTTAATAATTTATCACCAAGTATTATTTAATCTGATTATTTTATTTTATATAGTAAACTTGTTATTACTCTTCATTATAATCATTGAGTAAGATGTAGAAAAAATGTAAATTATTTAATATTTTGGATATAATTTCAAATATCTTTAATAATCACAATATTATTCCTATTTATCTTATTTAGATTACGTGCAATATTGTAAAATACCTTTAATTATTACATTATGATGAATAATCACTTGGAAAACAAGAAAAAGACCATCAAGAATGTTTTTATAAAAAAAATAACAAACATTAACATTTATTGCAGTAGTAATAAAAAATTTAAAATAATTTACACATCTTATATTTAATATAAAAATTAGCATATTATATAAAAATTAAAAAAAAAAAAACTAACTTAAAAAATTCTTTAAAATAATTCATTTATATTTTACTTTAAAATCATTTACAACTTGGACATTTTATATTCTATGATTTATTCTATGAATATTGAGGAAACTTCTTAATATTCCCATTTTAAAATATATCAATAATATATAAAATGTGTATATCATCACATTCTAAATAGACTTCAAAGTTTTATTTTTTTCATTTATCTTTTTTTTTTCATACTTTTCATATAATATTATTATTATCCAATTATAACTCTATAACTTACTATACTCCTTCAATGTTTAATATTTGTTATAAAATACACATTTAATTATTTATATATTCATTAAGGTATAGAATATTTTTATATTGTTTACATTAATATTAATAATTATCATGTTTTCTTTCCAATATGGTACCTTTTATAATTCATACATTAAATCTGTATTTTCTTATCTAATATTGGCTAAATACATGCATAAAATCTTTATTTTTAATTCCTTTAAGATTCCTATTTGTTGTATATTTCATCCTTCTTGCATTATGTTGATATTTATCTTATTATTTGCAGTTTAGATATTGCTCTTGCTTAAAAATGCATTTCCTCAATGTCATATATATACCAGTGCGATTTTAATAATAATAAGTGTAAGATGGATGCCCTATAAAATTATAACAAACAACGATATCATGGATTATATTATTAAGCCTATATATTTCTGTCAACCTTAATTTGTATTCTGGCTTGTATTTTAAGTTGTTTCTGGGTTTTAGAAAAAAATGTAACTAATCATATATCACAAATATTCTAACTTACTTTATACTGTATCATATTTAATCTCAATCAATATCCCTAACAGTATAAGATTTTCAATATCTCTTTTCCCGTACCATTACTTCATATCTAACAGTCTGTATAAAATACTTAATGTTCTATAAATATTATTAATCATTTTTTCAAATTATGTACAAACTTATCCTTAACATATTGGTACTTTTGAACGCATCAAAATTTAAAATAAAAGTAGTTTATGATATAATTTATAGTAAATATAATAAATCAAATACCTTTAACTTATAAAGAGATAAATTAAACATACACTTATATACTCATATCATTCCAACCATTATCATATACTTTCACGTAAATACACATAATATGTGTCTTTTTTCCTGCTTCCTTGCTTAAAAGTTCAATAACAATATATATATATATATATATATAATTTGATGCCTATATTTTCAAAGTAATACACGTAATTATATAACTAAATATTTGTAAATACAGTAACTAAATAATTAATTTTTTTTAATTATTTAGATACTGTATTTACAAATATATATATATAAAGTAGGAATATATTTTATTGCATTACTTTTTATTTTTAAATTATATTTAATTTTGACATTTTTACCTTTTTAAAAAGTTTGTTTTATTTTATGAGATTCACGTTTTTGTTGCCTTCTTTTGATTTTAATGAAGTAAAACTCACACATAAATAAACTTAAATGTTAATCAAGCAAAATTAAAGCTTGTATAACATTTCCTTCGCATCCATAATTCAAATACTTTAAGAAAATATTTTGATGTTAATCTAATCCAACCAAGTTAATTTTTAAATTTTAAGATCAATTCATGCACAAAAAAAATAATAATTCAATAAACACTGTTTTTAATACATGGGCAAAAAAGATGGAAATAAAATCAAATTATTTTTTATTCAATGATTATAAATTGTTATCAAAAATTGATAAATAGTGAAATGCATATCGCTACATATAGACAAATATATATATATATGTATATAGGTAACATAAATACGCATACAATAAATATTAATAAAATCCCAATAATATAACGTAAATGAAAACGAAAACAATATTATTTTAGCTACTTGAAACAATTATTAGACTCTTTTGTAAAAAATCATTTACTTTATATAAAAGATATTAAAAACTATGTTTTCAATATCATTTTGGACAGTTCATATTAATGAAAAAACTGTATAAATGTACCCATTATCAATGTTCAGCATCCAAAATTTACCTACGTTACACACACTTTACAAATTCTTTTTCATTAAATTATGCAAAATATTGCTTTCTGGTTTGTTGCTCAGGATGATAAGGTTTGTAGATCTCTCCTAATTTTGTTATTTTTAGTCCTCAAACTATAGCTATTTGAAACTAAATTGAAGAATAATAATTTTGGTTGTATTGATATAATATTTGTCTAATTTTTTATGTTGTAGTTCTGATGAAGACTGCTAGTACAGACGAAACTGTAAAATATATAAATAAAGTTATTTGCTTAAAGTGTTGAAGGAGTATTGATGAATTTATAGTGAAATACTTAGATAACCCACAATAAGCTAAAACAATAATGTCAATCTCATTTTCGATGTATCGATCAAACAAAGGTAAAAAATACCCATTAAAATGCTTATAATCTTAAATTTATCTAAAATCCTTTTTTTTTTCAATTGTTATTTCATAAAATTATAAAGTATATTCTCATTCATCCTTTAGTATAGTGACAAAGTGATAATTCTTGATCATACCTCACTTCTAATTTCATTTATTTTGGTGCACCAATTATAGGTAATTGCAACTATTTTTAAAATTCTATGTTGCAAAATATTTACATTACCCAAGTAAAAATTGTTTTCAATATTATTTTGACGGTTCATATCAATAAAGGGAATGTAAAAATATCCATTAACAATGCTACATTTTAAAAATTTACCTTTGCTTCATTTCAAAAATTTACCTAAGTATCACACTTTTTTCAATTGCTATTTCATAAAATTATGCAAAAATATCGTCCTTCAATTATTCAAAAGCTCATAGAATGAGAGATTGTGGATCACTTTATTATTATTATTATTATTATTATTATTATTATTATTATTATTATTATTATTATTATTATTATTATTATTATTATTATTATTATTATTATTATTATTATTATTATTATTATTATTATTATTATTATTATTATTATTATTATTATTCAAATATTAATAAGTCGAATTTCTTAATTCGAATATATATATTATATTTAATGTTTTTTTTGGTTTTATGATGTAGATAAAACAATATTTTTCGGTAGGAACCGTGTATTATTTTGCATTACAATCCGATATTTCGACGGATTAGCAATCGCCATTATCAAGGTTAACTTTTGAAAGAACAATCGTTAAATCTCAAAGAATAATGTGACTCCGTGCAAGAAGAGAAGGGAGATTTAACTTAAAGTAGTTCAGCATTCACAATATGAGGCTTATCAAAACGTTTACTTTCCTCAGTTTTCTCACCTATTAATTTCAAGTTAATATTAGGTAAAATGATAGGTTTCCACATAGCTGGAATACGTTGTGCTTCTGTGCTTTGTCAGCCCTATTTAAACCAGCTGGTCTCTTTAATATTTCAATTTACACTCTCATGGTTCTTAAATCACATCTTTCCAAATTAGGAAAAAAATTGTATTGTCAAAATCAGGTTAGTGATCAATTTCTAAAAAATCGGAAGGAAAAAATGATGTGCTATTTTTTTCATTAAAAGCATTTCTAGTTCCTTAATTCTGACATTTATTCCTCTATTATAATGACCCACATAGCTTCTTCAGCACTGCAACCATGTAATTTCATGGTGTTTCAAAAATATTCTGTCTTTAGGTTTATATAAAAAATCACCTTTTTTTTTTTGCCAGTAGAAAAAGTAGTCTTTATATTAAAACAAGATAGCCTTTTACTGATTTTATCAGTAACCCGTTTAATGCAAGGTAAAATTACTACTCTATTAAAAGAGGAATTGTTATGTAAAGCCTTATATATGATGTTTTTATTATAATTATTAGAAAGTAGAATATTTTTTGTAAGTTCTATTTTTTGAGTAAGTTGTTCTTTATCTGATAAATTATAAGCTCTACTTAAAAGATTTTTTGCTACAGAAAATAATTTGTGCAGGATGATGATGAGAACTAAAAGCAAGATATCTGTTTGTACGGGTGGATTTTCTGTAAACTGATATTCATGATGTTTCATCACATTTTCTTGCAATTAAAATATCTAGAAAAGAAAGTGATCTGTTATTTTCCACTTCCATAGTAAATTTAATATTTGCATGTCAATTATTTATAAAAACAAAAAAAGAATTTAAGGCATTAATGCCATGAGAACATATGACAAATGTATCATACAAATATCTAAGCCAGATACAATATTTTTAGTAGCTGCACATAATACTTGACTTTCAAAATTATCCATGAAAAGATCCACAATTACAGGTGACAGTGGAGATGTCATAGAAGTCCTTTAATTTGTTTAAACTTTTGAGAATTATAAACAAAAAATGTATTTTCAAGGCAATGCTTCGCTAATGGAATAATAAAATCAGGTAAATCATTGTATTGTGATATTATACTTAATGCTTCTTCCACAGGAATATTAGTAAACATAGAAGAAACATCAAAACTAACCAATAAATCAATTTCAGTCAGTTTTAAGTTTTTAATTATAGTAATAAAATTACTTCAATTTTTAATTCTTGATGGAATCCTCTCTGTCAATGGTTGTAAGCTTTGGGCTAAATATCAAGCCAAAGCATGTGTGGGAGAACCTATATCACACACAATAGGGCGCAATGGAATCTCAGGTTTATGAATTTTAGGCAAATCACAAAATTTAGGATATAATGAAGAACATTCTCTTGGAGAAATTTTAATTTTCATATCTTCATCTATATTAGAACGTTTGATTAGACATTTTGTCTTTTTCTCTAAATATGTCAGAGGATCTAATAATTTTTATAAGTTGCATCATTTAATAAATCTTCAGCAAAGTTTATTCTCTCACCTACAATGTATAAGGGAATTGATAAGATCTTTTTGCTTGTGATTTATAAAAACAAATTTTAGCTTCCTAATTCAGAGATATAATATGCAATAGGGACTTGTAGAAAAATTGATAAAACAGCATATGTGAGCATTTATTGCCCATAATATGTTGGACCAAAAACATCATTTGTTGGTAGGATAACTCATGATGTACCACATTTAAGGCAAATCACAGTGGATTTCACACATATCATATTATGATCTTATGTAATCTGGGAAAGACATAAAATCACCAACTTCAGAAAAACTAGAATAACAATGATAAATCACCATCCATAATGTTTGTGGTCAAAGGATGCAAACTAAACTTATTTAAAGTTAATTATGGAACAATAAAATAGGGACAGGTGAGAAAACTGAAATACTGAAAGGTACCAGAGCATTTAGTAATAATTAGTAATGTAACAGGAGATATATTAAGCATATAAAATATGATCTCCAATACAATCTCAGATATAAAAAAAGTCAAAATGAACTTGGAATCTTAAATCTAAGATACCAGTACACACTATACATACTAAGATAATTCAATATATACAGTAATTATGAGATTAAATAAGTATTAAAACTTAATACAATAGATTTACTTTTATGTTAAATGGAGAATTCAACTAGAGATTTATATAAGAAGAGGATATAACTAAAGATTTATATACTCTGGAAAGAATAAGAAATAATTTACCTTATGGTAAAGCAGTGTTCATGGAGTTTTCAATGAGTGTGCACATTTATTTTGAGTTTGACTTTCAGGTGTCTACTCCTCTTCATGGTGGCAAAGGTAGAAGCTTACTTTGGTATCCATTCCAATTCAAACTTTCATGGCATGACTAGAAAAACAGCTGAAATCAGGAGTTTATTTTAGGTAAGTTGACAGGACATGGTTTATGTTTGAAAACATATGGTTGGAAAATTTGTCATCTTGTTCTAATAAACATAGGAAATATTATGAAATCCACTTATGACAAGCATCAGAATATAATATTTTATTAACTGCATTCCAATAATATGTACCACCACTTTTGAAAAAAATATGTCCAGACTACCCACACAGTAGGAAAGTCAGCAGGATAATATAAATACATGATAATAAATAGTAGAATTATAAAAAGCTGAATCAATCTCTTTCAATTAGAATTAGTTTGGACAAGCCAAGAATAAATGTCTAGAATATTTTGAGTTATTTATATCTTCCCTCACTCTCCTGAGTACTGTTTCTTGTTTACATTTAGAAGACTTATCCCAGGGCAAATCTCTATTTCCTGCTCAACCTTAAATAAGAAATCTGACTAGGGATAAATTTATTTAAAAAAAAAACAATAAAAATTAAATCTCCACTTTTAAAAATAAACTAAAAATGGATTATAATTAAAATAAAAAAAAAAACCAGGAATGCAACTTACTTCACAAAATTAAAAGCTTTCTCAGAAAAAAAAAAAACAAAGATTAAAAAACTTAATTTGGAATGTTTTTACAATTTGATTTAAAAAACATATTTTAAACAAGAAATAAAATCTGTTGAAGACAAAATTTAAAATCACAGAATTTTAAAATATAGCTGCATATGTGCACTATATCCTATAAAACATTTAAATAACTTTATAAAAATGAAATGTATTATTAATTTTGCAAAGGGATCTTTAAAGCAGAGAAAGTTATCAGTTCTCTCTCTCTCTCTCTCTCTCTCTCTCTCTCTCTCTCTCTCTCTCTCTCTATATATATATATATATATATATATATATATATATATATATATATATATATATATATATATATATATCATATGGGCCTGAACTTAATTCAGATACTAAGTTTCATATATATATATATTGTACCGGGTTTACTCCACAGAAGATCTTACTTACCCTGCAAAGGTTTTGGCTGGTTTCAAACTTCTTTATAACACATTTATAATCTTATGTAATTATAAATGTTACGTGAATGAACTGGCACATTCGAGCAAAGTGGGAAATATTATTGATAGGTTTAACTATCAACAATACCCATGATCATTTCATGGCTTACCTCAGCTGCTAGATTCAAACCCCTACTATCAGAACACTTTATTTGTTTCGGAGTAAACCCTGGGCACCAGCTAGTCAATGACTAATGTATTCGGACAGTAGGCTCATAATCCAGCACTCGAAACAATTCCCTTAACTAGATCGGTCTATTTTTTTAATTATTAACAAAAATATTATTAATTAGTGGTGAAAAGAACTAATAAAACAATTGATGAAAAGATTGGTAAAAAGAATAGACCGACAAATAAAGTTTAAGTTTTAATGACCATTTATTTTAATTAACATTTACTAATTTTAAACATTTTATAAATCTAATATACCACATGCACATTTTAAATTAACACACTATAATATATATCTTATGAGAAAGCATAAATAATATTTGATGTTTATAAAATCATACAGCATTCACAAACATGCACATCAATAGTTTCTTTTATGCATGCTTATAGAGTTCAAATTATTGTCTCTGGAAGTTTTATAAATTAATGTGATGGCTACTATAGAAATAAGAATATGAAATATGATTACCTAGGATTTTGAATGTGGATGTAGAACTTTTTTTTCTTTGGTTACTGCTTTAGGTGAGAATATTTCCAGCCGGCTGGGACATTTCCTTGAAGAGTTTCATTATTATTCACTTTTATTATTAATGGAGACAATTAGATATTGATGGAGAATCTTCAATCTGTTATAAAAACATTATTTCATGGGCAGGTCTTGCTGATCTTATTTGACTCAGGCTGGAGAAAGACATATGTTTTCTGAAGGTTTTAACACTGCATTTCTGTTTCTGGATACATAATAAATTGCACTGTTATATCTAGACTAGACTGAAATGATTGTCCTCACTGACTGTCCAATAAAAGTAATGGCTATTTATATCTGTGAAGTGTTTTTGTTTTGATATCCTCCGGAAATATCTGTTGTCAAAATTTCTTTGATAATCTCATGTTTTTGAAGATCGTTTAATTAGTAGTAGCCATCACACGTGTTGTTGTTTTTTTATATATTTTTTTTAATTAGTAGCAACCACTGTGTTTTTAAATATATTTCATTTTAATATTTATTTTCATGTGTTTTTCAATATGATTTTCATTTAGTTCATTTCAACATTTATTTTTAACATTTAATACACATATAGTTATTACATTCGCACGCACATATATAATTTTATTCTAAAATCAGAACTAGTTTTAAGATTACTTTTCTTTAATTTAAATAAAAGAGACTTATATTTTTAAACTTTTTAAATTATATTCCAACTAATAATAATAAACTCTTTACTTCCTTTTTATAAAACTTTTAGTTTAACTTTTCTAACCAAGACTCCCCACCCCTCTTTTAATTAATTATTTTCTAACTTTTATTTCAAAGTCTTTTACTAAAGATTTTTATATTTAATAATTTTTTTAGACAAAATTATTTTATACACATGTGCCAATTCGGCCTTGGCACAATGTATATATATTCTCATTTCCCACACACATATGTATATTCTTTAATTAAAAAAAATATTTATATATATATATACATAGACTTATGTATGTGTATATTATAAAAAGTTTATAGATGATAGATGAATAAGCAGTAATAAATAAAGGGTTATAAGAAATAATATTTAATATATTGATCTATTATTTTTATTAAATAATATGTTAAATTATTTAGCTGTATTTTTTTATTAAATAAAGAAGACAGACTTGACAGAATTTTTTAGGTGTAGAAAAAGATATAGGTTAGTAGTTAAACTAAGCACACATGTAGAGAGGATTGTAAAAGAATGATTACAGCTGTTTTTAAACATAAAACATTTTGACTATAGATTGCAAGCTTTATTGTTTTGTATTATCTGGATCTTAGATATCCTAAAAAAAGAGGGGAAATGCTTTGACAAAATAAATGTAATTATTAATTTTCTTGTTAATTGTGATAGACCATCAGCTTGTGAAACTCTGATTTTTATCCCAAAGTAACAGTATTTGTAGGTGGCCTTTTAATCAAAAGGATGAAAAATAAAGAGGGGCCAAATATTGATAAAGGCCGTCAGTTACTATTAAAAAGAGATGTAGTCATTACTATTAAAAAGAGAAAGATAGTTATGAATATTAAAAAAGAAGGGCAGTCATTACTATTAAAAAGAGAGATGTAGTCATTACTATTAAAAAGGGAGATGCAGTTGTTAAAGTTGTCATAAAGTTAAAATAAATATGTTGTGGTGTTAAAGTTAAAAAATATTGTTGTTAATATTAAAAAAGAGAGATTCAGTTCATTTAAACCTTAAAAGAGATGTGCAATTATAGTTAAACAGTTTTTTCTCATCTGTTTTTTTAAGCTCAGAAGGAGCTATTGATTTTTTTTTCTCTTTAAAAAATTAAAGAAGAAAATAGGACTGTTGCTTTTAAATCAGCATCAAAGATGTGCACATATATATATAAGTAATTTCACAGCAAAATTCATCTAAAGATAAGGATTTAAATCAAATCCTTTAAAAGTTGTTAATATAAAATATAATGGTACTTTATATATATATATATATATATATATATATATATATATATATATATATATATATATATATATATATATATATTTTGTGAAACAATCAGGGTGCCATACTAATTTTGCCATTTTTGTTCCTTGGTACCTCACATCTATGAGTTCATTCACCAAGCTATCTGTGGACTCATATACCAGTCTATAATACCAATGAAATGGCCAAATTCAAAAACAAACACATGCTATCTGAGAGGCTTCTTTTTTGTCTCCTGGCCTATTAAAGAATCATCATCTTTGAATGGAGAGAGAAGAGGAAAGTAGAGAAGAAAGAAGATATCTAGAGCCATGCAGCCAACCTCGATTAATCTATGAATCAATTTGTTTAAATGTTTTCTTCACATTTATCTAAAAGTGTCTGCAATAACACTTTTTAAAATTGTAGGAACAAGCAAACCAAGCAATTCATATTTAACCTAAAGTATCTGCAACTATTTTTTTTTAAATGATAGGAATAAGCACACCAAACAATTCATATTTATCTAAAGTATCTACACTATTTTTTTTAAATGGTAGGAACAAGCAAACCAACCAGTTGAAGCTATAAATTGGGAGAACGGTAACCTGGGACATTAATAAGAACTGAAAAAATGGATTGGGTAAATTTAAAATTTAATTAACAATTTTTTCTATTTACTTATTAAAAATAAATTTTAATTTCTACCATGTCAAACATTTTTTTTTCTTTTAATACAGAAACATTAAGAGTTTACTTATTGTGTTATTCTCAATACTACAGAGCATTTCACATACACAGTTTAAATTCATTAAACATAGTTGTTCATTATTTTTTATTTTTTTATTATATATTATGATACTAAATGTTTATTTTATTATTGTTCTTTATTGATTGTGATAATTAGGCAACCTATAAATATATGCTTTCTAATGTTTTTTTATTATTATTATTATTTATTTTTGCATACATTAAATTTGATATATTTCTGAATAAATAATAATCATTAAACCAAATCTTTAAAATAATTAATATGTTTAGTAAATAGGTGTTTATGATAAGCTAAATATCATGTGGGGAGTTTT
The DNA here is from genome assembly GCA_028023455.1 of Epiperipatus broadwayi. Lineage (NCBI taxonomy): Eukaryota > Metazoa > Onychophora > Udeonychophora > Euonychophora > Peripatidae > Epiperipatus > Epiperipatus broadwayi. Next base: position 9,638 of record JAQFVV010013535.1, on the reverse strand, counting down.
GTGATGATCATTCATCATCACTGGTAAATACTGATAATTGAGCAATAATTTTATCTATAATAGAATTTGAAGTAAATATAACCATAAACATATAGAAACGCTAGAGAGTATTATAATTAAATCCAAATTTGAACATAATGCGATTTTATGAAAGTGCCTATAAGTTTATGAAATATAAATTTGTTGTTGTGAGTTCATTATTAAGCTGTGGACAGGATCATCATCATCATAATCATTATCATCATTATATTATGATAAATAGTTAAATTAAGTAACTAGGTTTAATGGCCATATAACTAAGTAATGTTCTTCACTATGTTTGTTTGGAAGCCATTAGTAAGAATATTCTTGCATCTTTTCATCAATATACTTAAACTGAGCTAGTAATATCTATAAGAGGATTGGATATATAAATTTTGGTATTGGGATCTTATAATTTTATTGACATGGATAAAATATAAGACTATCATTTTTTTGTTGTTTGTTAGTCATATAAGCCATGTGTAGTAAAAAATGTACCGAAAGGGTTTGAATCCACTACACTATGGACATATAATATTTATCTAGGTTTAAAATAACCAAGTGGCACCCATGGAAAACACATGTACTTAGCTAAGCTGAATAAAAGTGATCAAGTCCCTTTTGCAACTTGATAGTATTAACTCTATATGATATTTTTTATAAGTTGTTATAAATAGTGTGCGTGTGACCATGCATGGTATATATATATATATATATATATATATATATATATATATATTGTGACATTCTGAATGGGCACAAGTAATTAAGCTGTGTTACATCAGTAATGAATAACTGCATTATACTAAAAAAAAAAAATGAAATCGCCTTAAAATTTTTCTATTAATGGTTCAAAAACTCATATGTGGGACAACTATGTATTTTTCGTTAGTAATTTTTCAAGCATTTATTGTTGTCATTATATTTTAATAGTTTTTAATACAAGGAAGGGGGTGGATTATTACAGAAAGTGTTATGATAGTAGTTAGATTGAGGCAAAGTTGTTTTAATTATTTATAAGATAGTGTTGGTGTTTGTTCAATGGTTTTCTGATTTATTATTCATTGACACCCATTTATTTACTAATATTATAGTCAGTTGTAACCCATAGACATATTAGGTATATTTTCATTAAAATAATTTAATATTCCCATAGCAGCTTATATGTATGAATGTATCATTATCTCATTTCCATTTCATATTCTAATTACAACAAACAATATCAAACTTATAATAAAACATTTAAATTACAGTAATTATCTTTAATAATTTTGCAAAAATATATATTTTTAGTGATTAATGGATATTTGAAGTAGTAAATTATTTGACTAATCTAAATAATATTATAAACCATTTATTTAATAGTTGATTGATGTTCATTTGTTTCAAGGTTAAAAAAAAGTTCATTTTTTATTATTTGATTTGACTTAATAGTGAAGGTCAAAATATTTTTTTTGAAAAGATTTCTTGAATATTAATTATTTGATTAAGTGTTAAAAGGAAAAAATGTGGGAGTCAAGCTTCTGCTGATCAGGTGATCTCTTTGATTGGTGGGGAGATTTTTTTTAACTGATAACTAATAATAGTAATAATAATAATAAAACCATTATCTTTTGTAATTTCAACAAGTGTACTTTTTATTTTCTGCTACTATCAATTATATCTCTTCCAAAACAGTTTAAAGTGAAACTTCAAAACAGCCTTTTCATGAAGACTCCAGACATTTAAACTTTATTGGAGAATCATCTGAATAAATATTAAGGTATCAGTCTTGCCTCTTTTGTCTAAATTAAAACATTTAAATTAACACTTTCATTTTGTTTAAAGATGTGCTTTATAATGTTAAACTTACTTTATTTTATTTACTTTTATTTATCTCCGTTAGAAAGAATATCAAAATGCAAGAACTTTATAATTTTTTAAGCCCCATGTGTGATGGTTATAATGTTTTGTCATCATGGATGTATATTCAGACCTGTTTAAAAAATTTACTTTGATAAGCTGTTTAACTTATATTTTACTTATACAAAAGTGAAGTTAAAATTTAAAAGGGTACATGTACTTGATTAGGTGTTTGAAATTTAATAATTATTGTGGACTGCTAACTTTATATCTTAGTTTATGCTTATAAAATAATGTGTTTGATTGAAAAAATATAGATATGACTTACCCGGAATAATTAATTACTACTACTTATCAAATATAGATGTCTAAATATAATAGAAGGCCTTTAATATTACATATTTTTGTTCTCTTTGATATATGGATATATGTGTTAATGTTTAAGGAAATACAAATTGTGAACAATTATCAGCAACTTATTAAAGTTAATAATGCAAATACTAATCTATCAATTATGAAAGTGAACATTTTCTGCAGAAAAATATGTTAAGTTATCATTTTAATTAAATACCCTAGATGTGCTTAAAAATAAATAACAGAATATACCAATTAATAGCTGAAACTGTCTTTCCACATATTTATTATTATTATAAATATTTATTGTTATGCATGATATATAAGTAAACTCTATTAGCTTATGGCTAAAGGACATTGGATGTTTACTAAATTAATTGTGAATTATAACTGTTTTGTCCTACAAGAACTTATTTTCTGTTTCATATTCGTATTTAAACATGCACTCATTTTGGGATTCAACTCCGGATCATTTAGTAAGCTTGAGAAGGAACTTTGCAAGTGAATATATTTTTTTCTCAAGTTTAAAAGAAGAATGACTCTATTTTTTATTATTTATTGTTAATAGTATAGACATCATAGATAGTTATACAGATTTAGTGGTGTATGTATTTAATATTATATGTATATTTAATGTGTGAGCTTCAAGAACTTCTCAGCATAGCATATCCACAAAAGTGATGAATATGCTGGTAAACTCTTATTGCTTAAATATGAATTGTTTTCTTTTATTTGAAAGTGAAACATATATATTTTGGGTATATTAGTAAAGAGGATTTAATCTTATATATCTCTCTTTTATCTCGAAGTGAGAATGAATTTCAAGAGTAGCTAGAGAATAAAAAAAGAAAAAAATATTGCTATTTAAAGTATAAAAAAACTCATTAATAATAATTATTATTTAGGTTTGAAACAACTGAATGCTTTATTTAAGCTAAAAGTTTATATTTTAATATGTTATTTATCTATCATAACTTCCGCATATTATATAACTTAGAATTGTTTTTCATACTCTTATTCATGTGTTTGTATGTCTATTTTGTGCAATTATTATATTTACTTAATAAACATTTAGTTTTTAGTTATTTCTCAATATAAATTTCGGATGTTGTCATATTCTAAAGAATTGAAGAAATGAGTGATTTATCTGTGCGTATTTATCTGCCAGCGTATAATGCTAGATATGTAGAAGAGCTGTGAAAAAGGAAGTTATTCTTGATACGTTCTGAGTTTGTAGGAATGAAAGATTTTTCCCCTTAGTATATTTTTAAGTATTTTTCCATGAGTAGAGCCTATTTTTCGATTGCATACGTATGTATTATGAGATGATATTTATGAAGTCAAGTGACATTTTCCCATTGTTTGTTTGGTGATGGGAAAAATTCCACCAATAGTGTACTTCAGATTCAAATAAGTTATTGTTGATATATTAGTTGAAGAGTTTGTTTGCTCCTCATGTGCTGGACTCCTCTTGAACGTATAGTTTGTATTATCATAAAATATAGCTCTGTGTAATTTAGTCAGTGGTCGGATATATAGTTACTTTATATTCTTTATTGAATATTATTATAGATATAGTGTTCTATTTGCTGGTAGGTGTATGACGTTGTCCGAAATTAAATAATTATTTAATAATTCCTTAATAAATTGATAATGTGTAGAAATATTGTTTTCTGTTATTATTGTATAGGGTGTACCACACATGCATAATGTAAATAATATCACGGATACAAAGGCATAATATTGCTAAGTTTATACATCGGAAAATAAACATTATACAGTATATCATGTTGAATTTGCCATAAGTTAGAAATCATCAAATCATCCGTATGATTAGTATTTGTTTGTATTTTATTTTGTATGCCCGAAATTGTAGGTATTTAAAGTAATTGTTTAATTAAGATTATTTAAATTTGCTCTCTTGATAGACAAATGTATTAATTTGCTTTATTCCAACGATGGATAGTATATCCTCTCCAAAAGTGTATATTGTGCCCAATAATATAATGTATGATTTATCTAGTGTTGTATTTTGATAACAATTATTTAGATAGCCTGGATATTCAAAGTCAGAATATTAAGGTATAATTTGTTAGCTAATTTACGTTTATAAGTATGTCAATGATAAATTGTGTAATATGTAATGGGGATAATCTTAAATTTCAATTAATAAATTTGTTTGTAAATTTTAAAATTAAGACAAAAGTCTTATTCTGATATTAATTACTTTTAACTAAACCTTAAGTGTAAATAAAAGCTTTGTTTATTATTTAAAACTGTGTATCGAGTTGTTCTTATATGCATTCGAATTCTGGTTTCCACATCTCCATATTTGATACATCTATTACAAAATTAAATATATTATTTTATGGCTTTCATATTAAATATGCTAAGATCTGATAATATTGTTTCTAGATCCAAACATTACATGAAATATTTTTACCACTTGATAAACTTATAAAAGTGTTGCCTAGTTAAAGTATTATTTGGATGATGATGTGAGATTAAAACATACCCTATCTCCTTCAATATATAATCGTTAGCCCAGTAAACATTATTCAATTTATTTCATTATATCTTATTATAATTTAGAGTTATAAATTACTGGCTAATGTAGTTCTTAGTGTAACTGGGTTATAGATTCACTGAGATCTGATTTTGTGTTCCTAGTTCAACATTGATTTAGCAATTTAGATTAAGATGTGCTGAACAATAGAGTTATTTAGTGTTGTGCTTTTCTAGTCTGTCAGAGTTACATTGAGCTATTATAGAGTGTAATTGGATGATGAAAGAGATCAAACTGAAATTTTATTTTGTTAGAGGTAATAAATAAAACTCTGCTAGCCTATATTATTTGGTTAATTGATAAATAAGGTTTATATTTTATTTGATAGCTTATAGTATTTCTTCCTTCATTTATTTATATTCTCTATATGTTATGAACTTTCTGTAACCTTCCACTGAGTGAAGCTGTAAGATAAACAAAAGTAAAAGAGTCTCTGCATTAATTATGAATCAGATAAAATAATAAATCGTTCTATTCATTAATAGAACTGGCGCCCTGGGCATTTGCTCATATAATGTACGAGTGGTGATTTGTGAGTAGGTTATAATATATATGATAATAAATGAATAAAAGAAGAAATATATAAAACATTTAACATAATGTAAATTTCTTTGTTAATTAATTGTATGATAAAGAAATCATGTTTGTTTGGTACAGTCTATTAAAATATACTTTTAAACTTAATTTCTCTCTCTCTTTTCCTTCATCCAAGTATAACATATATCAGCTTGCTATAATTATATTCCTAAACAATTCTATGACTTGGCATATCATAATCTAAACATCTACTTTAATGCCAATCAAGAAATAAACAATAAGATCTCAGGGAATTTTAACAAACACAGTTGAATTAATAAACTACATTGGCCCATAAGTTATAATTCTAAAGTATGAGAAAAATATAATGAAACAAATTGACTAAATATTTTACTGTGTTTCAATAATAAGATAATGACAGAAATAGGGTATTTTAATCTCATATCATCATCTAACAAATATACTAACTTGGCAATCTTTCTAATACGTTTATCAAGTGGCAAATGTTATTTTATAATGTTTGGATTAAGAAAAACAATATTGTCAGACACAAGAAAATTTAATATTATAACTCTAAAATAATATATCTATTTTGTAATAGATTTATGAAATGTGGAGATGTGGAAATGGAAAACACGAATGTACACAAGAATAACCAAAGACATAGATTTTAAGATTTTAAATAACTAAAACAAATCATTTATTACAATAAAATAAACTTGGATTAATATGATATTAACAAATGGACTATTTGTTTTACAGATTTTTAAATTATCAAATAAACTTTAAGCATCAGTTCGGGATTATCCCTACTATCAAAGCAAATTAATAACAAAACTTAAATATCCTGACTTCGAACACATGCATTGCCTACATGTTTCATCTTCATGACAATAAATAAATAACATGTTATATTATTAGCACAAAAAATACTTTTGAGAGGATATTACTTTTGATTAACAAAATAAATCAAATTACTTATATTTGGCTTTCAGCAAAGTAACTTTCTCTAATTGACTAATAATCACTTTCAATTACGTATACCTTTCATTTATAGCAACAAAATCATGTTTATTCTGATGATTTGATGATTTATAACCTTTATTAAATAAATACACTGTATTTTAAAATATTTATTTCCCGTTTTAATCTTAATAGTTTATACTTCTTTTAAATGAATGTAATGTATTTCAAAGAAACATTTATTCCTCATTTTAATTTCAATATCTCTATACTTTATATATGCAATATTATTTATATTATGCGTGTGTGTGCACGTTCAAGCAGCAATAATATAAAACAATCTTTCTATAAACTCTCCATTCATTAGAAAATATCATACAATTATTTTATTTTGGACAATGTCGTAATTCATCAATAAAATATGACACTAATACTACATCAAGAGTTAATCTAACAATTAATCTAGCCACATATTAATTAACACAAAGCTATATTTTCATGATTTTACATACTATACATTATAAGGGAAATCTACATGAGGAGCAGATAACTCTTACTGAACACTTTTACAATTCCTCATTACCAAGAATCTAAGAAAAACATCACATAACTTCCTAAACATCATTTAATCATATTTCAACAATAACTCATCTACTTCTAAATACACTATTGGTGGGGACTTATTTCCTCATCACCATGACTCTAAGAACATCACTTCAAAAAATATCATTAATCATACGCATATAAAATAAACTAGGCTCTACTCATGGAAAATTATTAACATATACTAAATAAGCAATATCTTTTATTCCTACAGACATTATAACGCAATCAGATTTCTTTCTATTCTCATAGCTTTTCTAAATATCGAACATTATAAATACACACTGGCAGATAAATACATACAGATAAAAATACCAATCCATTCAACTCAGTAGAATATGACAGTGTACAAAATTTATGCATAAATTTATTCACAAACTGAACTTTTATCAAACAAATATCATAATTGTGCAAAACAAACACACACCCGCGAATAAAATTATATATAATATTAACTCTAAATTACACACTAAGCTTCATGCAATATGATAATTAAATATTGCATTAAGGTATAACTTTTAATTCGGAATAAACTTTAGGTTACTTTTAAAATTTAATATTTATAATTATTACAAACTAACTTTCTTTCATATCTAACAAACTATTTCTATTAAACGTTCGTTGATTCAAAAAAAAAATAATTCTCACTTTGAGATAATAAAATATGCAAAATAAATATAAACCTCTCTAATAATATATTTTTAAAAAAAAACTTATTTCTTTTACCTTCGTAAAAGAACAATAAAACTTATTTGAATACAATCAATTTTTACTAGTGTACTCCTCATTCAGATACACTTCAGAGACGGTCTCGAAGATCAAAATAACACAGATTATAAATGAACATAATAATAAGTAAGCCTCTCTACCTATCATATACATTAATTATGACAAGCAATAAAAAAAATAAAAACACAAAAGTTATTAGTTTTGTAACTTAAAATAAAAGTTCACTTGCAAAGCTCGGTTCCAGGTTTATAAAACAATATGGGACATATTCCAAACTGAATTTTAAACTAAAATAAACTGCTGTAGGATAACCAAACAAATATAGTCATGCTTAAATAGGACTCAGCATCTTCAATGTTCATAAAAAAGTTATTTAAGTTACTGTATCATACATAAGCAATCAATTTATCTTCTATTATGATGAGAATATAATAAATTCTTAACTACTGTTGGATAGAAATTATCTCACTTATTCTGCTGTAGTTTTAAATTGAATATGTAATTATTTTTAGTAGTTCATTGAATAACATTTAATAATATTTTGTTTTATTTTTCATCTTCTTCGAAGAGAACAAAAATCACTCGCATTTCTATCCTTCTATTCGATTTAAACAGATACTTAATTTGATGTAGCTCACATTTTATTTCCTTCATTTCTAGAAATATCAAATAAATAAATACTGCTATCTCTTTATGATGAATTTAAACATGGCATGATTTATCAAAATATGCATGTCCTTAATTTTATGTTTAATCCTCACAAAAACATAGCACAAAAAATAGTGAAGAATTAAAATATATTCTGTAAAATAGTTCCGCATGCATTTTCCAGATATATTAAAGAACACACATTGGTTACTGATATAACAATAATATTCATGCAATTTATTCCTATTTAAAATGATAATTAAGTGAAGTAATGTAGACTGGACATTATTAACATACATTTTTAAGAGAGTAATAGTTATGAAGAGATTAAATTCAAAATGTTTAAATCAAGGAGAATAAAGTAAACTGAGTACCTTTTTTAAAATTTAAAACTGCATTCCAAAATTAACTTGTCCCATAATAAATTTCTTGGGATCCTTTAGAAATTTTACTCCAAAGTCTTTTTTAAAATCAATTTGACTTCAGCAACTGGTTTTTACTTTCACAATTATCAGCCACTGTTTTTGGCTACAATTACATTACATAATATGCAAATTTTTCACTGGAGATTTTTTTTAAATAGCTCTCTTTTGCAAAATTCATTTCCTTCCATCAGCTTACTCCCATGCTTCTTCTATCTCAGCTAATTACATATTCAAAAAAAATCTTTTCAAAAAAAAAAAATCACTTTGATTTTTTAGAATTAAAATCAAGATAAAAATAATAATAAAATAAATAGCTTTTACAAACTTGAAAAAAAAGAATATTAGTTAACTATTAAATAAAAATGATTAATAATTTATTTAATTTATAAAATAATCTATTGATTCAACTATCTATTAATCATTGGAAAGAAATATATATATATATTTGTTAAATTATTTAAGATAATTATTGTAATTTAAATGTTTTTATTGTGAATATACTATTGTTTGCTGTTATTAAAAGATGAAAATGAAATGAAAATGATGCAGAGTCATACATGCATGCACATGTACTACAACCTAAATATTAAACTATCTTAACTAAATATAATTGAAATGCCTATTAATTGTTGACAAAAAGATAAGTATCAATGAATAAAGGATTTTGAAACTATTCAACCAATATTACAATAATATAAAATAACTTTACATCTTTCTGACAAAATGTATCAATTCCATTAATAAACAACCCCTCTTCCTTATATTAAATACCTCATTAACCACACTAATAATAATGAATACCTATCAAGTGGTCAATAAACTGCATAAGCAACCCATACCTAAGCTTTAAACAATCTCCAGCAAAAAAATTTAAAATTCTAAGGCTATTTCATTTTATTTTAATATAATATAACTATTCGTTTAAGATACAAAGTATCTCAAACCCTTGT